>CAIGRL010128333.1:0-11017 GCA_903798325.1 Fraxinus xanthoxyloides | reverse complement strand
AATTGAAAGAAAAGTCAAATTTTGAGGACCAAATTGTACAAGATAAAAGTTTAAGGAATTGTTGTGCAATTATCTAGGGGGCTTGGCTACAAAATGAACCAAATTCTTATTTTTGGCTACAAAATGGGGATTTCGGGCTGCTGCTTCTTTTCAGTCTTTTTTTTTCTTCATTTTTTTTTCTTCTTTTTCTCTTCTTTTCTTCTCTATTTTCTTGGTATTTTTTGGAGAATTAAAGCACGAGTAGGTGTTAATATCAAAAGGAAGTTGAGGAACTTTGAAAAATCAAGATCAAGCCTTCAACAGCATGAGCTAAATATTTGTGTTGGGATTTATCCTTAATCTTGTATTTCATCCATTAGTTCTCTTATTTGAAATGTATTTTTATAAATCATATCTTTTTTTTATCAATTGTTTAACATGGGCATAATAGAAACATTGTGTTTGTGTAAGGAATAGAGATATATCCCTAACTTTAGATGATTCATTGAGCTAATTTCACAACGGTTTAATATAGTTGTTTGATTTTAATCGATATAGAAATATAGTAGGTTAAATCAATCGATTATGGTTAATTTCGCTCGAAAGATGTAATTAACTAAATTTGAAAAATGGGGTCTAATACCGTAAATGAGTAATTTGTGCTTGTGATGAAATTAATTAAACGATAGTTAAGCAAAATCATGAATCATAACCACATTTTTTCTACGAAATTCCGAGATTTTTATATTTTCTTATTTTGTAGATTTTATTCATCTTTCTCGTTTTCAAATCAAAATACTTATTATGTATTTTTTTTATTGTTAGAATTAAATTAATTAAAGTCGTGTATTCAAAAGTATACATTTCTCGAGGGATCGACAATTTAAGCTCAAAAAATTCACTTTATTACTTAAATGCAACTCACACACTTGCAGTTTACGCTTGTTAATGACCATCAACTTCTACTATATGATACTTTCTCCCTCATGCATACACCACTCACTTCTTTTCAACGATCTCAAAGTACAATTTGTATATTTTTTTGAAATGTTGTGAATAAATATTGTTGCATGTGTGCTTGCACATAAATGCCCATTTTATCATTTTTGGCCACGTCCTTAAATAAATTGGTACATCAAGCACTCTATTCATATCATAAATAACTCGGATCATCAAACAACATTCAAGGAGGATAAAATCATTATAATCGATCCTGAAGATTACCCATCTTGAACTTAACCGAAAGTTCAGACAACACCAAGATAGCGAAATCGGGAGTCACATAGCATATGAAGTCTCATGTTGTGATATTCAAATCTATTTCATGGATCTAACTCGTTTTTACACTCGTTTAGATTTCTAAAATATGTCTTTTTAAAATCGCCAAAATATCATACGATTGCAATAAATCATAATAATAGCCAAACACGTACTCAACTTCAACATATTTGCATGTAATGGCAGATAATCAACAAACGACTTACTCATCATCTTCATGTCGTATCTAGTAAGAAACTTACATAACTCTTGCAAGTAAATAAAGTTATCATGGAACGGGGTTGGGATTGAAAAAAAATATAAACAATCACGACTTTATGTTTCACAATTAATATAAAATTATTTTTGATATTTAAAATTTATCGATCATATATTTATCATGGCCGCACTTCAATATTTCCATCAAATTTTAAATCGCTTAAAATGAATATTTGTAACTTAAAATACTGAATCACACGTAAAAAAAAAGACTTAGATAGCTTAGCCGAGCCGAGTCATAAAGCCATTTGGCTCGGCTCAAAATTTATAATGGCCGCACTTCAATATTTCCAACAAATTTTAAATCGCTTAAAACGAATATTTGTAACTTAAAATACTGAATCAAACATTAAAAAAAGTGGGCATAGCTAAGTCGAGCCAAGTCATAAAGCAATTTGGCTGGGCTCGGCTTATGAACAGTAACAAGGAAAGTGGCTCTTTTATTTATGTAAGAGAGAGATAATTTTTATATTTAAATTTAATCGATATGAAATTGTGAGATATTTGTGTGAGTATTGGGGTTGATGGTGTGTAGAAAATAAAAATTAATGTTTATGATTTTTCGTTTAATAAGTTAAATTAATTTTTATATTTAAATTTAATCGATAATATATTTATTATTATCACATTATTATTAATTGCAAAGTGTTTGATGATTCGGCTACAAGAGATTTGAGGTGATTGCTTCGTCTTGAATGAAGAATTCAATTATAGTTCTTGTTATTGGCTTTTTGGATTCTTATTTCTGGGATTCATTCTGTGAATTTTTTGATCGAGAATCGAGATGAAAAAAGCTTTTTTGTACAGGTATTTAGCTCTTATATATGATGATGATAATGATGATGCAATTCATGTATTTAGCTCAAGCACAGGCTGTGGTAGTGTTGGTGAGGAGGGTGTGGGATTAATCTGTATGGTGAAGGAAAAATATTAATTCTAAAATTATTTTTGTTTTGATTTTTAATTATTTTGTTTGGGACTCATTTGTAATTTTTGAAAAATTTGAGCATATGGTTGCAATTAGTTCTCTATTGTTTTTTTTTTTTTAATCTTTTTGTTTTATTTAAATAAAAGGGCATATTTGTCATTTAACTGAGAAAATTGATGAAAATTGAGAAAAATGATGTTTTCCACAATGAAACGTGAAAATAGGAATGAAAATGCAAAAATTTGAAACGTATGAACGTTTTGCACACTAAAAGCTAAACGTATGAACATTTTGTGCTAATAAACTTTTTTTTTGGTTCCAAAATGGATTGAAGTGGTTCATTCACTTTTGAGAACTTTCATTGGAATTATCTAATGACTTTCTTTCTAGTTACTGCACGTTTCCGACCGCATTATAATAATTTTCCTCGGACACTTTACGGCTATAATGGAAAAGTTTGATGTTTCAATCCATATTTTTGATGATTTTGTTGCTGCTCGTTCATTTGCCGCAGCGAGGGTGAAGGGACTTACTTGTAAGTTGGTTTCTTGGCAATGAGTTTCTGCACAAGGTTTGTTAGCCAACCCCCATTATCAACTCCAATGAACCATCAATATTAATTTTTTTCTCGCTTATGATTATGTTATCTTCGAATCTCTTAAGCTATTTCCTCATGTCATACTGCCCCTTCGGACTAACATGGAATTACTTTCTGTTTCTTGATGAGAATATTTCAACTTCCTACACGTGTTAATTTGTCTCATCTTATTAATAGTTTTGTCACTCCCTCGGGCTACCTTCCCTATTTTTTTTTCTTCTTTTTCTTCTTTATTTTCTTGGTATTTTTTGGAGAATTAGAGCACGAGTAGGTGATAAAATCAAAAGGAAGTTGAGGAACTTTGAAAAATCAAGATCAAGCCTTCAAGATCATGGGCTAAATATTTGTGTTGGGATATCCTTAATCTTGTATTTCATCCAGTAGTTCTCTTGTTCAAAATGTATTGTTATAAATCATATCCTTTTTTTTATCAATTGTTTAACATAAGCTATTATTTGTGTTGCGATTTATGGTTGAAATTTAACATAGTCTTAATTAATTTTAATAGTTGTTCTTTAATGTTAAATTACATATTTTCATGTATTATTATTATTATTATTATTATTATTATATGGCTAATAAATGATTATGTTTAGTGATTTGTATATTGTTTGAGAGAAGATTGTGTATTTTAGACCAAATAATAGAAACATTATGTTCGTGCAGGAGATAGAGATATATCCATAACCCTATATAATTCATTGAGCTGTTTTCACAACGATTTAATACGGTTATTTAACTTTAATCGACATTAACCGTGTATCAAAACATTAACCGTCACATATATGTCCGTAAGACAACTACAATATTGAGCGAACACAATAACATTATTCTATATAAAAATGATTGTACTACATGTATATAATAAACTTACATAGTGATTTATGTATATATGATGTGACGAAATTCAATTGGATCAAAATTCATCAATTAAATAACTTCACAAGTTACATTTTGACAAATTATATTTTGTAAAACATTATGTAAATAATTATGGTATTGATATATAATGTTAAAATGAATGAATTTATAAGGGCAATATTGGAACGTGATGCGGATGAAATATTTTTTTTAAAATTTTAGTAAGAATATGAGTGAGATGTACATATAACAATTGTGAACATAAATAGTAGCATTTTTTTATTAATTAAATATAGTCACTTGCAATCCTATGAAGATAAATCTAATTTAAAATTAATAATATAATCAAACTACTTTTTGTTTGTTAAAATAAAATGCATTTTTAAATTTCCGCCATTCATCCGTAAAATCCCTTCTCAGTGATTCACAAAAAATTGTGGGTGATAGATTATACTAGTCATAATTATACGACTAATCAACTATTAATTTTATTAATCAACTTGCTTACCTAACGTTGTCGTAAGCAAAAGCGTTATTACATTAACTATTTTATGTGGTCTGTAATGTTTAGCTTTAATGATTAGCCTCATAAGCAAAACAAAATCGCTAATGCCTCCAAGCAAAAGCGTTGTGGGATTTATAAACTGGCAATTTTTGGTCATTTAAGAACTGCAAATAATTGGAGGAAAGGGATTGGAGGCACTTCTGAGTTCCCTCTCTTCTCTACGCCCACCCCTTCATACATCCCATTTTAAAGCACGCCTGAAGAAGCAAAAATAATCCAAAATCTTTTGCTTTCCTCATTTATATGGAACTACGATGTTAATTCCTACTAGGCCATAGGCCACTGATGAGTTGGGTTTCTGTTATACTCCAGGACTTAACGATTTTGCCAGGTGCTTGTGAGGTAAGCTCTTGAATTTGAAACTACTGTTTTCATTTTCACTTCTCTCTTTTTTTTCCCTGTTAGAATTGATTAGCAATTAATCTTCCTTTTAAAATACTATTATTTATTTCATTTTTGATGTCTTGTTTTGTAGAACTGTTGATAGACTGAAACTTGATTTCTTATAAAAATTACATCTTTCTTCAACTACATCACTTCTGCTATTGTTTAGAGAATGATTTTGATAAGTGGTTCTGTTGGGTTGTGTGCTGATGTAAAAATAACAATATTCTTATAGTAAATAAAATTGTTTTTATTTCATTTATTGTATTCAATTATTGAGTATGTGAATTAAAGTGTATATGATAATATAAGTTGGGTAAATATGACAACTTATATTTTTATCATAAATAATTTGTTCACTACCTATGTACAATGGTTGGCACCTTGTACACGAAGGTTACAATATTGTCCGATTCACTATTTAGATTTGTGATTCGTCAATATCACATAAATAGTTAAATGTGACACTAGTACACTTGGAGTGTATTGACGAGTCACTTGTCGACTTTAATTCTATAGCATTACCGTGTGGAGAATCAAATTCCACTTGATCTGTATTTCATCTAAATCTTTCAACAAAGTTATGTATATTTTTCGTGGTTTTAATGGTTATTTTATTCATTAATGAGCGAGATTAATTTGATTGATCAAATATCTCGATGAGTTGGGAACTTGAGAATGAGCGAAGTAGAGAACATGAATTTGTTTCGGGAACATCGCCTTAAAAAATGGGTAGAGTGACTTGTATCCGTGTTTGGATATGGTAGAAGAGGAAGAGTACTTTTGAGTATTGGAGAGGTTTGGTTCAGTTTGAAGAGTTCAGTGTGTTACGATGCAATCGGACTTATTTTTCCAGGTAGAGAAATTTTGGAATTTCGTTCGTTGCACCAGAATTTGTGTCAAGGTAAAGATTGTTGGGTTTTGTGACCCAAATCCGATCCAAATTGAGTTCGGGGCGTCGCGTTTTGGAGTATTGGGATTAAAGATGTCAAAATAGGGTTCAAGAAAGAAGAATGACCGATTGGCGGCGTTGGACGGACGCTTGACTTCCGCTCGAGTGAGAGGAGCAAAATTGGAACAGTGGAGCTGTCACTCGCCTGTCGCTGAACCTTCGCTCGAGCGACAGGCTCTGGCCCAAGCTTCGCTCGAGCGGCCTCAAATCTTTTTCCTTATATTTTGGTTTTATGCTATTTTTTGACCTAGTTACCATGTTTTAGGATTTTGGACGGTTCCCTATAAATAGTGACTCTTCATTCAATTTTGTAAGCAGAATATTGCATAAATTGTATTCGCTCTCCATTAGTTGTTAATAAAGTATTTCGTTCCTCTGTCAATTCATCTTTTTGCTTGTTTTCTTTTTAGTCTTGTTCTTATTTGTGCGATTTATACTTCATATCGCGCTATATCACCTCCTCAAATTCCTTACAGCTCCTTTTGCATTTTGAAGTTAAATTGAATATTATGTTGCTATTTCAATACCAAGTATTCTCTATCTAAACTTGTAGGCACGTTCACGGCAGAAAAAATGTACTGCTTTACTAATGTAGAAAACAGGTTTAGCTGCTCATTGATATTACCTTTGATTTACAATAATATGCCAATAGTTCTGCCCATATTTTACTTCTGTACCAAATATCACGGGATTATGTCAGAAAGAAAACTAACTGGATATGGTGTTTTTGAGGAAACCTTTGGGGTTTCGTGTCATGCAGGAAGCTGATAATCGATAATAAGTATCTCTACAGCCAACCACTTGATGGATCAAGCAAAGTTGAATTCGAGAACTCGTTGCTCGGGCCCCACACCATCTGATGAATCTGCTATGGACCTTGAAAAGTACTGTTGCAATCACTCTTGTCGGCCTTCATTTAGTCCACCATCACTTCAACCCCATGCTTCTGCTGGACAACATGGTGAGAACAGTGCTGCATACTTTTCATGGCCTTGTCGAATAAAAGATGATGCTGAAGAGAGGGCAAATTACTTTGTTAACCTACAGAAAGAGGTTTTACTTGAGTCGCTTGATGGCCAATTTCCAGAAGGTCAGCGTGCCAATACATTGCTTGAGCTCATGACTATTAGGGCATTTCACAGCAAGATCTTGCGTTGTTACAGTCTTGGCACAGCAATTGGTTTTCGAATTCGACATGGTGTTTTGACGAATATACCAGCAATACTGGTGTTTGTATCGCGGAAAGTCCAAAAGCAGTGGCTTAGTCCAATCCAATGTCTACCAACTGCTTTGGAGGTAACAACTAACAACATAGATGCTCATGCTTTCCAATATCTGTCCTCTATTTCTACAAAGTTTTTATTCTTTTCTGGTAAAACAACTCTAGTAGGGAAGGGTTAATTCTGAAATATTGTCTCCCCTCTTGACTCTCTATCCTACTCTCTTATTTTCGATAATAGTTTTCACTCTTCTTATCCATATCATGGATTTACATGCCAAAGGCACCAACTATAAGTGCCCTCACCCACGAGGGGGTATGGCACGATTAACTTGCAAAATATGTTTTCTGTCTGAGTTCTGATTCTTCCTGTATTCCTCTTTAAATTTGAAAATGCCATTTACGTCTTCAGGGACCAGGAGGGGTGTGGTGTGATGTGGATGTAGTGGAATTTTCATATTTTGGTGCTCCAGAGCCTGCGCCCAAGGAACAATTATACACTGAGATTGTTGATGACCTCCGTGGGAGTGATCTATGTATTGGTTCGGGTTCTCAGGTATTATGAAAATGTGTCACAACCTTCCACTTCTATGATGCCGCTAGTATATGATGTGCTTCTCTTTGCTCAATACATGGGGTTCTTCTTGTCCAAGTTAAACCATAACTCCTTAATATCTCGTCAGCAAAAATTTTCATCCAAATATAGCCTTGGCATATTTCACAACATTTGAATTCATCTCAACTTCTCTCAAATTGATATGTGTTCAGAACATAATCTATATGCTTTTCAATATCCTTGCTCAGATCTGTGCCAAAATATGATGTATCGGATAAAGTTTCTCTAATTTGAATGTGTTAGGACATAGGAGTCCAATATCTGAAGCCAAAAAATTCTTATATTTACATTTCAAATGAACTGCATGTCCATTTTGCACGTGTGGAAAAGAAATGAGTACTTGCCACTGGGGAATAGGGAATTTTGCTGATCGACCGACTAACCTGAAATTTTTTCATTGTAATATTTGGGCTGTAGGATCCATATATTTATGTCAGAATATGCTTCGCATTGCTCGTGTCCAAAGAGGACCCCAATCCTGAATCTGCGTATGTTCAGGGTTATCTTCTTCTGACTGAATTAGCTATCTATGCACATTTATGGTCATCTTCAAACTGTCCACTGTAGAACTCATTTTGCCCAGAAAATTTAACCTCTTTGCGGTATCTCCTAAGAAGGCAATTGAAGTAGGTTTTCTTTTTAACTTGGCAAAGACACATTATTGTAAAGTGGCCATAGCATGATCATACTATAAACAAATTATCACACCCACCCATTGGCCATTACTTTTAGGAAGTTTTTAGGAATTACCTTCCACCAGATAATTCTTTACAGTATCACTGCATTCTACCTGCAAATGTCAGGTTGCAAATCAAGAAAACTACGGGACCTTAGGTGCTATAGTGAGGAGCCAAACAGGCAATCACCAAGTTGGTTTCCTGACAAATCGACATGTTGCTGTTGATTTAGATTATCCTAATCAAAAGATGTTTCATCCTTTACCGCCAACACTTGGACCTGGTGTTTACCTTGGTGCAGTTGAAAGAGCAACTTCATTCATCAGAGATGACCTCTGGTATGGAATATTTGCTGGCATAAATCCAGGTCAGTTGTTTTCAGTATATTTGGTGATCAAGAAGTAGGTAGTGCTAGATGTTGGCATTCTCTTGGTGAGATGATGAATAGTTGAACTAGATGCAGCTCTCCCATAGATGTCAATTCAATATTCGACGATATAGATATTAGAACATTGCTCCCTTTTTTTTTCCCCTACCATTTTGCCTCTCGTTTCTCCCTCTTTTAATGTCTTCCCCAATACATGTCCTTTCGAGTTGATAGACTAATTAGCTAACTATTTTATTCATGGAGTGATTGCAATCTCCTAATATTTCTTTTTACTTGCAGAGACCTTTGTGAGAGCAGATGGTGCCTTTATCCCTTTCACTGATGATTTTGACATGACTGCTGTAACTACATCCGTGAAAGGGATAGGAGAGATTGGAAATGTTAAAATTATTGACTTGCAATCTCCAATTGACAGTCTCATTGGAAAGCAAGTAATGAAAGTCGGAAGAAGTTCTGGTTTGACCACAGGAACTGTATTGGCATATGCTCTTGAGTACAATGATGAAAAAGGGATATGCTTCTTGACTGATTTTCTTGTTGTCGGCGAGAACCGACAAACTTTTGACCTTGAAGGAGATAGTGGAAGTCTCATCGTTTTGAAGGGTGAAAATGGAGAAAAGCCACGTCCAATTGGGATAATCTGGGGTGGGACTGCAAATAGGGGCCAGCTTAAACTGAAAGTTGGCCAGCCTCCAGAGAACTGGACTAGTGGAGTTGATCTTGGGCGCCTGCTCAATTTCCTTGAACTTGATCTGATCACTACAAATGAAGCTCTGAAAGGTATGTAGATTAATGTAAATCCTTGGATATCTTTTGCCCGAATTGTAAGATTTTATTTTGTATCTACATGTTTGGCTTGTGCTCTTATGACGTGTGGTAAAGTAATTAGACAGTAATTCACAATATTAAGGCCCTGTTTGGTACGATTTAAAATCCAATTAAAATTGAAAATATAGCCGTTATTGGGTCCCGTCTAATAAAAGTCAACCATAACGGCTAGTTTTTCAATTTTAATCCGATTTTAATCTCTACCAAACACCCTCTAAGAAAGAAAAGAATCTAAATCTTGTCTAGTATGGTCTGGAACTGTATACCGAACATTCACTTTACATAGCATCTTGCTGTAGAACAATTCTGGTTAAATTTGTCATAATGGATATAGATAGCATTTTGATTGTATTTATATTTGTGGAGTTATAGTTGCAGTTCAAGAACAGAGAACTGCTTCCATGACAGTGGTTGGCTCTAACACTGTAGACTCCTCACCTCCGGACGTAATGCTTCCTAAGGATATATCCGAGCCTTTGGGTCTTCATATACAACATATGCCCTTGGAAGATGGTGCTGGTGGTCCGGATATAAACTCATCGCCGGTAGAAACAACATTTGATTTGGAAGAAGGGGTAAACCTGGGTCCAAGTGTTGAACATCAGTTCATACCAAGCTTTAATGGGCAGTCCATAATTCATCAAGATGATCAACAAGAAAGACGGATGTCTGGCAATCTCTCTATATTGAGGAATGCTTCTGATGAAGACATTCAATTTTGCTTGCAACTGGGCAAGAACGAGCCCAAGAGGAGACGATCAGAGCCTATAATACCGAGAGTAAAAGAACCGTGACTATTATTCTCATTTTCTACCTTTTTCGTTCAAAGGAACCTTTGATTGAAACCTGTNCTTGGAAGATGGTGCTGGTGGTCCGGATATAAACTCATCGCCGGTAGAAACAACATTTGATTTGGAAGAAGGGGTAAACCTGGGTCCAAGTGTTGAACATCAGTTCATACCAAGCTTTAATGGGCAGTCCATAATTCATCAAGATGATCAACAAGAAAGACGGATGTCTGGCAATCTCTCTATATTGAGGAATGCTTCTGATGAAGACATTCAATTTTGCTTGCAACTGGGCAAGAACGAGCCCAAGAGGAGACGATCAGAGCCTATAATACCGAGAGTAAAAGAACCGTGACTATTATTCTCATTTTCTACCTTTTTCGTTCAAAGGAACCTTTGATTGAAACCTGTAACTTGAGATAAGATTCATAAGAAAGTCTGATACAGTTTGTCTATCGTAAAGTGGTACTACATCTATGTTGTCTCTCTTGCCTCTCAAGCTGAGGCAGAACAAAAAAAGCTGAATTGTGCATTATTCTAATATGCTATATTGCCTCTCTTTAACGTATTTGGATAGCTTGGCAAAGATCCCAGCGATTCGATCCTGCAGACAACTTTCCTCTTGACGAGGTTGGGCGGTATGGGAAGGGGACCATAGTCCTCGCATTTTTTATGTTAAAAAAAAAAAAAAAAAAAAA
>CAIGRL010128330.1:0-14331 GCA_903798325.1 Fraxinus xanthoxyloides | reverse complement strand
TCACATTATTTTAGAAGAATATATTTTGAAATATTATATTGATGGAGAATTTGTGGTTAAAAAAAGAAAGAAAAATTATTGATGTGATGGAAAATATTATTTTATTGAAAAATGTGTAGTTGAAAATGAGAATAAAAATTTTAATGTGTACCAAATAAGGGTTAAAAAGTTAGATTTTTTTTTATTTACTCACAAAATATTTTATAAAAAATGTGTAATTAAATATGAACTTTAAAAAATAAATTTAAAAAATGAGACTACTGCGTAACCAAAAAAAGGGCCCAAAAAAGGAAGAAGATAATTATTAAATTAGCATCTTACCAGTTTCTGCCCATCCTCAAATCCTCTCTCTCTCTCTCTCTCACACACACACACACACAGAGAAACGCGCAGAAGCAAGGAGGTGTCTGATTGCATATCGCCATGGTATAGTAACAAAACACTTCTCCTTTTTCTGTTTCTGTCAGAATTTTTGATTAATTTCTCATCTATTTCTTTCTTTTCTCCTTGATTTTTCACCAACTTATCTGAGATTTATTAATTTATGTTTTTTTTAATTCCTTTACTTTGTTCAATTTTCTGTTAATAATCTAAAATTACGCTTCCATTCACAAGTGAGAAACAATTAAACGTTGATTGTTTTTTAATATATTAATTTGAGGGAAAACCAACGTTGGAATTTTAATTAATTCGAGGGAAAACCTAGAAAAGAGTAAGAAACTTGAATTTTCTAGTTTTATTGGCGCTTTGATGAGATGGGCATGGTGCAAAAGTTGCTTCGAAAGTCCCAAAACTAGTAGTCCTGTGAATTCCTTACCTATCTATTCATATCCACGAGTGAAAATATGAGGTCTGTCTGTAGAATTTCAAGAGGTTTGCATACAGAGTTCTTTACTTTTGTAAGTCACATTCAAGTTCATTGACGTGTATTATTTTATTTGCTGTTTGTTTTGAACCTTCTTGCAGACGAATCTCTACACAGGAGGACCCCGGAAAGATAAAACCAGAGGGCGTCATCATGGGTTGACTTCTCAGAAAAAGCAGGAAATAAGAGAAGCATTCGAGCTGTTTGATACTGATGGATCTGGTATTGGAATATCTTTAATTTGATTGAGATTGACATACATCTACAGACTACTTAGCAGCTGCTCTCTTTTAATTTACCCTGTGCAGGTACAATCGATGCCAAAGAATTAAATATTGCAATGAGGTAGAGTGTCTATTTAAATTATTTAACAGTGTCGTCAATGATTGCAAGGGTATTGATTCTGACATGGTTCGTTTACAGGGCTCTTGGTTTTGAAATGACTGAAGAGGTAATGAATGGTGACAAAGTCTATCCACAGTATAAATTTTTCTGATGCATGTGAGAATGTTTTTATATTCTGAAATATAGAGGATAACCATTTATTATATCTATAATTATTGTCTCAAAATAATAATTGCATCCAAGCATCTTCCTTTTTGAAGGAAACACAGGATTCTTTCCCTGTGGTGACGACAGTTGAACAATCCTATCGACGGCTTGTTACCGTATATAATTGAATATATTTTGGGAAAGCTGATTCTTAGGAATTATATTTATTTACTTTCCTTGTAAATTAAATGCTTGCACAATATATATATACAATAGTGAACACAATACAAAACACACGAAATTTGAAAGAAATTCTTCTCAATAGATTCAGCCCTTTTTGTCAGGACTTGTATGAGAAGCACATGTTTCAGTCATCACTTATCATCTTAAAATTTTCAGTACTTTTTTAACAGTTGCATTTTTAAATTGCCTCGATGCATGTTTAAGTTGCTTCAACTTATCAACTACCGATATTTAAATTGTCTCAGCAACTTAGTAACAACTGATATAGAATTGCACCGATGCTAGTGTGAAGGATATTAAGTATATGAAGGCCTTGATAAATTCAAGTTCAATAGTCACCTACTTCAATTTTTTCATTACACTTCTATCAGATGCATATTTAAATTGTTTAAACCTAGCTACGTAAACTGATCTATCATTTTGCATTTGTACTAGAACGTTTATTTTTGTTTGCGTTAGATGAATTTTGAGTTGCTATATTATATAATGTAAGAGGCTAAAATCTAGATTATGATTCTTCGACGTCTCGGATAAGCATGTTGCTAAACAGGGACTCACTGCTTTCCACATCAGAATTGGCATGTTTTTCTTAGATTTCTTTGGCATGCATGACATAACTCTTCTTTTGATGGTCATATAATTTATACATTTTGTTGCTACAGGAAATCAATCGAATGATTGCTGATGTAGACAAAGATGGAAGTGGTGCAATTGACTTTGATGAATTTTGTTACATGATGACAGCTAAATTTGGTGAAAGGGACACCAAGGTGGAGCTCATGAAAGCTTTTCACATTATTGACCAAGATAAAAGTGTGAGTTATTGTCATTGTTTGTATTCTGAATTCTGTTTCCTCTTCCTGTTGGTAACTTGCTCTTCATCATCTGAGTGCAGGGGAAGATTTCTGCTGCAGACATTAAGCGTGCAGCAAGGGAGTTGGGTGAAAATTTCACTGACAATGAGATTCAAGACATGATTAATGAAGCAGATCAAGATGGTAAGTATTCAATATTGTTTCCCTTTTTTTTCTTTTCCTTTCTGCTGCAGAATTCAGTTTGGTATTATGCTTCTGTTATTGTTTTGAACTGCTTGAAATTTATTAGGTTCTGATGCCACTTAATGCAAAATCGTATCATTCTCTGACAACTTTTTGTTGGATTGCCAATTTTAATGTGTTTGCTTCCATCCATATCTCAAACTTGAAATTACACACACACACACACACACACACACACAATTATCATGTGTCTAATAGCGAGAAACACATTTCATAAAATAATAGCGAATTAATGATCTCTTTCTGGTCCTATAAAATGAAAGATATAGGATAGATCAAAAAGGGAACCAGCAACAACATATACTTAGTCACATTCGTATCTGTCTTGCTCCAGAATTGTATTGCGCCAAAAGAACTAGTGATGCAGAGGAGTGTTAATTCGTTAACGAACAACAAAGAGAAAGGGGCCAGAGACGAAGAATTGAGGGTAAAAGGAAATCATATTTTATTCATATAATCAGGTTGAGTATTACAATGAATAAGCGCTCTATTTATATAACAACCAATCCAAAATTAAAAGAACTTCTAACAAGCTATAACTTTATCAAAATATTAAATCTAATCTAAACAATCATAATACGATCTAAGCTTTTATTTTAAAGTTCCTATCTAACTTCTATTTCTACTCTTTATCTCTATTCTTATCTTCATCTTCATCTCCATCTCCATCAACTAGTGTATGTAGTCCTAATCAAGAGGGTTGGTTAACCTAAAATTATTTACTTGCAGACATTAGGTATATTCATATGTTTCTTGCATTTGAGAAAACTTTGGAAAAGCTGTGGTTGGATAACATGAAGCTGATCTGGTGAAGGGTGAGAGAGAAATGATGTTTAGACAAGAAAGATGCTTAGACAAAAAAAGTGTGTGCAAAGCTGTAAAATGCTAGTGCATAGAAGATTAGATGCTAAATTATTGACGCATATGTAGAAAGCACTGAAGTCCACAGCTGACCTTCTGATGTTAAATACGTGGGCAAGTAGATAGGTTCATAATTTTTTTCTTTTACCTGTTTAAAGTGATTGTTGTCACTCTCTCTATGGTGTAACGTCTACTATAAATTGATAGACATGGGGGACAATATAGACCTTTAGGGGGAGGCGGTTAAACTTTAGGTAACCCTTTGATCTCTGTCCTTGGCTGTGCTTTAAACATTGGGACTAACTTGGTTTTGAATAGTTGAAATTTGTTTCAGACTCTGGAACAAAAGTAAACCTAGCCAAACTTGCACATGTTTTTAAGTTTGTGTTGAACTCACTTGTTTTGGAACAAGTGCTGAATACAGTGTAAATTAACGAAGTTTTTAGTTTGTCTCGTCCATTAATTCAATCTGAAGCTCAGCTTGAAAAATAGGCTAGCCCAGCTTGAGCAACTTTAAGACTTTTTAATGGTATCATGTTGAGCTTGAGCATCTTAAAGCGTTGCTTTTGTTGTCTACGTTACACCTGTATCTCAAATGTGGGGTTGTGGGAACGAGTATTGATTGGACTAAGTTTGTAAATTGGGTGGCATCAATCTTTGTTCTTGGGGTAATGACGCATCTAGTGAGGTTCAAACTGAGGTGTGTCTATTGCTGGTTGAAAACTTTTCCACCCCTCTTCGGCCTGGGTTCGCCCCTGGCCATCGAGAATTTCTGGAAGGGCTCCCTTTACTGGGTAAAGCCCTGCATAAAAAAAGGGTTTGTAAATTGGGAGGTGTGGCATGGCTGGAATGATATAAATCATAGGTTCTTGACTTCTCTGACAGTATGAGAGTTTATTTGTTTTCATCAATTTTCAATAAGTTATGTTTTACTTCCATGTTGGTTGGATCTCTCACTCATATACACTTACAAATGTGTGAACATTTACATATCTCTGCTCGCATTAGCACTCGCGCACACGCTGGCACACACGAAAACATGTAAAAATGCCTAGTTCACCGTCCGTTTTTGCATGGCATCTCTTGTAAGAACTTTTGGTCCTTCAGTTTGCATTATTTACAAATTGAAAGCCTAATCATGTAAGAATTGATCTCTGAAAAATTCAAAGATGTCAGCTGCTCTATTTTCATTAGTTGGGAGGTTCTTAATTTATGAGTTTATTGTCTCTGAAATATTCAGGCGATGGTGAAGTTAATGCTGAGGAGTTCATGAGGATGATGAGGAGAACTTCTTATGGGTACTAAAGCTAAATAGTGCATCAAGTTTTTAGATGCAATATATCAGAAACGGTTTGTTACTTGTCTGTTTTAGTAGAGAATATGTTAGTCTAAAGTTATGAACCAAATGACAAGTGAGACTAATCTATGTTTGTTGCTGTTTGAAAATGTTGTGTGATATTTACTGTCAAATTTGTTTTGCTGTTCGGCATTTGTGATAGTTTTGATCCTGCACTCGCTGATCTGGTCAGATGATACTTTTTCATTTATGCATCCTTCGAATAGGATTGTTTTGGAAAATGAAAAATGTGATGTTATTCTTTATTCGAAGGTCCCTTGCACTAAAATCTTTTAGACAGTTTCTTTGTGAACTGACTGACGAATGACGATAAATTTTGGGAAACAAAATTGCTCGCTATAATGAATAAAAGGAATTTTGGATATATTTAGTTATTAAAAAATTATCCAAGTATTGATTTCTTTGGACGTAATTTTAAATGAAAATTTAAAAATTTGTCCCATATTTTAGGAGGCATTTATCTTTATCAATCAAAATAATAATCATGTTTGGTATACAATCATAGGTTACAATATGGTTGACAACGTGTTAGATTGTTTCAACAATGTTTTTGTCATCACTAGTTTTTCGTCTACGCACGTTGTTATCCAAATTGTCATTCATAGTTGTATAAATGGATTGATCCTCAAAACAAACGAATACCAACAAAGCAAAAATCAAATTCACAGGAGCACGGTTGGAGTCGCAAATTTATTTTGAAAAAGTCGTAATACGACATTATCTACTACAGTTGTCTAACGAGATTTTGAGGCATAAATTCATCTATAATAGAATCTACGTTTAATTTCATAGTAGATTCTCATGATGTAGAGTGCAAATACGATTAGGAAAAAAAATCGTCATCCATATTTCATTTTATTCCATTTTTAAAATCTAAATGCATAAAAAATCAACATATTTAAATATGTGTCCAAATATGATCCAATTACTTATCTAAATATGCAACATTATTATAAACGATACAAAATCCAACACAAAATCCAACGAACACTAGCCCCCGTTTAACTACACAATCTTCCATAAAATAATAATACATGTAAATTAAAAAAAAAAACACTATTTCAAAGATTAAAAAAGGAGCATAAATCAACACGTACTCCAATAAAACGCAATTCAAGATGCTAAAAGGGAAAAGCCAAAGTGAAGTACATGGCTTGCTTAGTACGTGATAGTCATATCGAGCGTGAAATTGGAGCTACAACTGCAAATGTTACAAATGAAAACAAAAGAAAATTGTATAATTAAAACTAGGTAGGAATACTTCGTGACTACTATACTTTTTCAAGATGTACTCTTAACAATTAAATTAAATTGGATCATATTTGGACGAGAAAATATAATAAATTAATCACCTATTAAATTCAAAGACGAGAAAATGTGGACTTGAAAAGTCAATAATATTAATATAGTAAAATACTCAAAATATTAAGTATTTTTTTATTGAAAATACTATATATTTCATCAAATTTTATCTAAAATTAATTAAAAAAATTGATTATCATCAAAATCAAATAGGGAGTTAGTGTGCTCTTGAATAATGCTACACGTACGGGGAAACTCCCACAGAATTTTCACAGGCTTCCACTTGGCGCAGTTTCATTGGTTATCAGCAAAATAAAAAATAAAAAATTGCGAATCAGCTGCTGCTAAAGCTTCTGTAAGAAAAAACCTGTACTTAATGGTTTTTTTTTGTCTGCATGTTTAATGTCTAATAGTATGGTCTGTGGCCTTTAGAAACTACATATAGTAGATAATGACTATTGTTGACCTTAGCAATCACAATTTTGCCTATCCAAATCTAGCGGTGCCAACCATGAAGCACAATAATTGAGCAGCAATAAAATGAAATTGAGCAATTAGAAACAGAATAGAAGTGAAAAATATGGAATCTAAATGCTCTCATTCGATAGTTCTGCTGTTAATCTGCACAACTTTAATTTCGTTTTCAATGATTGGAGTCATTGAAAGCCACAATTTATGGCAAGGTACATGTTTGTTGATTCACTTAGTGATCCCGGGAACAACACATTTTTCCTCATAACCGCAACAAAACCGGACTATTTTCCATGTTGAACCAGGAAATAAACCTTGCAAGATCCACCCTGTAGCGACGTAAAATGAAGCGTGAGGATAATTAAGAAGCAAAAAAGTTCGCATAAAAATCACGAACCATTCTCTGTATCCAGACTGGCTACAGGATGTCAATATAAGGCACGTGTATAAATAGTGATTCATAACAAAATTGGTTAGAAGATATCCAACAAGGAGCCGCCACTTGGCATAACGAAGAAATGATGGAACTACCCAATGCTTGGAGGAAAATCTATAAATACCCCCCTCATTTGAAGGAGGAGGCTTGCAATTCAAATATTTTCCTCTCAAATAGCTATTATCCTCTTGCTCTAGTTGAAGCATCTGGACATTGTATTCAGCCTTCGAAGGCAGCTTAATGAATTGTTGGATACTGGGTATATTCAGCTTTTGAATACGAAGCTCCAGTTTTATTCCAAAAGAAGCAAGATGGATTGATGTGGATGTATGTGGACTATCGTGCATTGAACGAAGTGATGGTAAAGAACAAATACCCAATGCATCATGTTGTAGACTTGTTCGATTGGTTGTTGAAAGCTTTTTTCTTCACAAAGTTGGAGGTTGGAGTATTGAAGGTTCAGATTGCGGCTGGTGATGAATCAAAAACAGCTTGTGTTACAAGGTATGGTTCATTTGAATTTCTTATTATGCCATTTGGTCTCACCAACTCCCCTGCCGCGATTTGTAGTCTCATGAATGATGTACTGTATGATTTTTGGATCGTTTTGTGGTCGTATATTTGAATGATATCTTGGTCTACAGCACCATGTTGTGTATTTGAATAAGATATTCTCGCTCCTTAGGGAATACCGTTGTATAAGAAAAAAAGAGAAATGTGAGTTTTGTAAAGAAGAGGTGTAGTTTTTGGGCCATTGGTTAAGTCATGGTAGAATTTGGATGGACGAAAGAAAGGTTAGGGCAATCATGGATTGGCGGGTTTCCAACAAAGGTCCCTGAATTACGTTCATTTCTCAGGTTACCCAAATAATATCATCGTCTCACATAAGGCTATTCGAAGAAAGTGAAAAGCCTCACTGATTTGTTAAAGAAAAATCAGAAGTAGGAGTGGATGGAAAACATGTCAAAATGCTTTTGAGAAGTTGAAATAGGCTATTTCTATTGAACCCGTGTTGGTATCGTCGAACTTTGAGAAACCATTCGAGGTGCACACCGATGCTTCAGATCAGAAGATTGGTGGGGTATTTGTGCATGAAGGGCCATGGCCTTTGAAAGTAGAAAACTTAAATATGCTGATAAAAGGTGTTCAACCCACGAAGAGGAAATGACTGCAATGGTGTATTGCTTAGATGTTGGCATCATTACTTGCTGGGTACTTGATGGACAATGTGGCAATTACTTATTTCATTACTCACAAAAATTTGTCAGTGAAACATGCTCTTTGGTAGGAATTTCTGGCTGAATTTGATTTTACTTAGCTGCACAAACTAGCCAAACAAAATTAGGTTGCCGATGCTCTAATTCAGAAAGAGGTACAATCCTATGTTGCTTCTTTGAGTTTAGTTCAGTTTACTCTTCTTAACAGAATTCGGGGATGTTCTCTTGATAATGCCGCTTAATGGAAACTGAAGGAGGAATTGCTAACGGCTTGGTTAGGTAGTATTAAATGGAGGATGATCTAGTCTATGAACGTGGTGGCAGAATTTATGTCCCTACAGCTAAGGGGCTAAGGGAAGAAATTTCGAAGGAAACGCATGATCCCTAGTGGGCTGGACATCTGAGGATTGAAAGAACGACGACTTTGTTGGGCAGGTCGTACTTCTGACCGAAGATGGTTGAAGATGTGGAAATGTATGTGAGGACTTGCCTCGTTTGTCAATAAGACAAGGTCGAAAGGAAGAAGGAAGCGGGATTTCTGTAGGCCCTTCCCTTCCAGGATAAGCCATGGCAATTAATATCAATGGATTTCATCAGCAGTTTCCCGAAGATTGGGAAGATATAATCAGTTATGGTCATGGTGGATCAGTTTTCGAAATATGGAATTTTCATTGTTGCACCGCATGAATGCAAGGGAGAACGGGCTGTGGAACTGATGTTCAAAAATGTGATTAAATACTTTGGATTACCAGAGAGCATCATAAGTGATCGAGATACACGTTTCATGGGTAAGTTCTGGGCATCTCTGTTTAATATGATAGGGTCGGAATTGAAGTTCTCAACATCCAATTATCCTCAAGCGGATGGCCAAGTGGAATGAGTGAATGAGCTACTTGAAGAATTTCTTCGGCATTATGTTACAGCAAGTGAGAAAAACTGGGTTGAGTTGTTGGATACAACACATTTTTGCCATAACATATGTGTCCAACTGAATTGGCAATGGGACAACAGCCAAGAAAGTCCCACAAAGTTGCAAAACACACTGGACATACCTCATGCCCTTTCATACCGTTTTGTTCAAGACAAACAGGATTTGCTTGAACAAGCCAAAGACAGTTTGGCAAAAGCATCCCGAAGGATAAAGAAGTACGTGGATAAGGGTCGGTGAGAGTTGGGATTTTAGGTTGGTGACTAGGTGTTGTTGAAATTAACACTGCAAATATGGAAGAAAATCTCCAACTATACGATGCATCGGAGATTGGTTCCAAGGTACGATGGTCCTTTTGAAGTTGTGAAACGAGTTGATAAGGTTCTTTATAGGTTGAATATGCTGAAAAGATTCAAAGTTCATCCTACTTTTCATGTTTTTTATTCGAGACCTCTTCATGAAAATTAGTCCACTGATTGGGTTCAGGAGAAGTGGGCGTCTCCTATTGTTCGGGTACAATCTGATAAGGAAATTACTCAAATTTTGGGTCGCATGTTCTTGGAATGAGTAAGAAGAACTGAAGGACTGAATACTTGATTCAGTGGAAATATAGCGCTGCTTGGGGAAGAGATGTGGCTTCGTGGCAATGTGAAAAGAAAATTTAGGAGTATTTCCAGGATAATCCGATGAAGGCATCGGACTCTTCTAGTGGAGCTTATCTGTTACCCCGTTGACGGTTGTAAGTGCTAAAATGGCTAAAACATGAGCAGTACTTTGCTCCTATGTTGAAGTCATGTTCGAGATGCACCTGATAAAGTGCATTTTTAGGAATATCACGTGCAAGGCAGCACCTTCGGTAATCGTTTGGGAATGATTGGATTGGTAGTGCATGGACAAAGGCTTGGCATGGGCAGAGCCCGGCGTGCAAGACAGTTAATGGAGTTGCAGCCTAGCAGATTCGTGGTAGAAAGGCCTGACAATCAATGGTGGAAGTGTTCAAAGCTAGCTGGATGGATTTCACTGAGGCGATTATTTTCAATAGTTATATGTCAAGGATTTGACATGAAGTAGTTTTTGTAGGCATTGAAAGGATTTGACATGAAGTAGTTTTTGTAGGCACGTTGGTTACTTGCCATGTTGGGACAATTTTCTTGGTAGGAAACATTTGAATTCTATATCTAATGGCTGGAGGTGTCTGCATCGAATTTTGATACATACTTGGGCATTGAGACAGAAAAAGCAGAGTGCATTTGTTGTGATCCTTTGTCAAGTTTTTTGTGTGTTCTTTTATTATGGTAATAAAAGTTGGGAAGTGTTTTCTTGTAATTCGGGTGTTCGTTTCTAAATTATGTCATGTTAGGATTGATACCACTTGTTGTGATAACAATCATCAGATTGAGATGTTGAAATTATATGACAAATAATAATGACGTATATGATTAAGAACAAAAGAAAAAAAAACACAAAAATATGGCATAGAAATTAAGAGATTTTATTGACTCAAAAATAATGGAGCACAGAAAAAAATTACAATAGATCTTATAATTCTAATAATAGATTTTCTCACTTTTTGTAAAATTGTATAAAAGAATATAATATTTATAGGGAATATGTAAGAGATGTCTAAACCCTCCTAACAGAGTTGTTAATGAAGTAGGATACCGAAAAATTGAGTCGAAAAAAAATTACAACTCCTAATGAGCTTTCAAAATAGAACTTCAACTTGACATAAGACTCCAATAGTATTCGAAACTTGAATTTTTCTTGATGTGCACTTCAATTAGAATTCTTCAATTACTTCAAACACTTCAACAAAGGAATTCGGCTCACACCCAAATTCCAACAATCTCCACATTGACTCGAATTCCATTTAAGGAATGAATTGGATTCTTCAATAATAACCAAAAAAGTAAAAAAATTCTACAACCAAATACAAAATACTCCACATCTTCCAAAAAATACAAGCATTACTTTGCAGAATTATCTTAGATCCTCAAAAATCATAATGATCTTAAATTAATCAAAATGGGTTGTAAACACCCAAAAGCAGAATCAATACCAAATGCTTCTACAGAAGACCCCTTACTAAATTGTACACCTTCTACTCCACTTAAAGCGTGCTTAACCAAATCAGCATCCACATACCCTGTTCCATTGGGTCCATCCCTAGTAATTGAATACAATGACACCACATGTGATGGTGGCAAAACGACATTACCTATATTTTCTGAACTCTACTGAGTTGTATTCTTCAAACCTGACCCCTTTATGAGCTCCTAGAGGTATTGTACCAAACTGAATATCCACAACGGTACTGAATCTGTGCTGATTGACTCTTCTAGATTTTGCACGACTCTACAAGATGTATAACTGAGACCTTTTCCGGTTGGGCACCCTTACAAACCTTCAAAACTCCATCCCACCTCCACCTCCACCTCCACAAAAGAACTCATAACCTTTTGAATCAAGGATAGACAACGAGATGAGATTCTTCTTCAAATTCGAAACATGTCGAACCTGGCTAAGTGTTCTAATTGTCCCATTTAAAAACTTCAATCTAACTGTACCATTCCAGCAACCCGACAAGATACTTTGTTTCCTATAACTACTACACTTTTGGAAATAGTTTCATATGTAGTAAACAAGTCCTTATTAAGACACATATGAAATGCACATGCTGAATCAAGAATCTAATCACCTTTTAGTTTAGATTCAATGTCAGAAATAGAAAAGAGACCTCCATCACTTACAATATTCTCCGCGATGTCTGCTTCACTTGAAGTATCTGAATATCTACTTACATCCATCATTTTTTTATTCTGCAATTTGTAGCAATTCTTTTTCAAGTGCCCTTTTTGATTACTGAACTTATACTTCGATCTGCGCCTTCCAGAACCACCATGAGAAACTAGACCTTCTCTATCTCTGGTTTCAGAAACCAAATGCTTCATCTTCTCTTTTGAATATAAAGCATCATACACCTCCTCCATGGTGAGAGTATCACGACTGTACAAGACCATGTCTCTAAATGAAGAAAATTAAGCAGCCAATGACATAATAGGATCAATGTCAAGTCTTCTTCATCATACTCTACTTCCAAAGTTTCCGAATAAGTGACGATCTCTTTAAATATAGCCAAGTGATCTTCCAATGATCATTCTTCTGCCATCCGATGAGAGTATAAACTCTTTTTAAGATTCAACTTGCTTGTTAGACTTTTAGTCATGCACAATTGCTCCACAACGATAAAGCAGCTACTGAATTCTCCTTCAAAACGTCCTGAAAAATGGTATTTGATAAATGAAAATGAATGTGGAGAAACTGCCCTATTATCCTTCCGTAATTTCTCCTCCGCGGTCAAAGTTGCTGACATCTTGTCAATTCCTAGCAACGCATCATCCAATATAGTTGTGCGAGTACTGCACGCATATTAACCTACCATAGCGAAAATCTGTTGACCTATGATTGATTTCGTCATCAATGTGTTGATTATAACAAACATGATTAATATTGTTTCTAACAATTGATTTTGAGTGATGATATTTCAATGTTAAAATCTATCGAATATTGTCAAAATCAACACATTATAAATCAAACTCGAAATGAATAGTAAAGTGAATGTTAAGCATTCAAGTCAAATCGTTCGAGACGAGAGCTTAAAAGATTAAAATCAAGACTATTANGAAACTGCCCTATTATCCTTCCGTAATTTCTCCTCCGCGGTCAAAGTTGCTGACATCTTGTCAATTCCTAGCAACGCATCATCCAATATAGTTGTGCGAGTACTGCACGCATATTAACCTACCATAGCGAAAATCTGTTGACCTATGATTGATTTCGTCATCAATGTGTTGATTATAACAAACATGATTAATATTGTTTCTAACAATTGATTTTGAGTGATGATATTTCAATGTTAAAATCTATCAAGCATTGCCAAAATCAACACATCATATATTGGACTCCAAATGAAGATCAAAGTGAAAGTTAAGTATTCAAGTTAAATCATTCGAGACGAGAGCTTAAAGATCAAAATCAAAACTATCGAATCGGGCTCATGAAGAAGAACAAGACCAAGAGTTTAAAAGCCAAAGCAAGATCAAAGACTAGGCTTTTAAGATCATATCTAAAGTTATAACACTTTGATCTTTAGTAATGATTGATAATAGCTCAAAAATCATCTTATGTACGAAGAGTTAATTTCATATTACTTGCATAAAATATTTTTGATAAAAAGTAATATTGATCTTTCAAAGTAATACTTGAAGTTAAATCATACTTCCTAAAAAAAAAAGTCATCGCCCATAGTTGACCGACGGTCGATCGGCTGGCGTGGAGATCAACTGGCGACGGTCGACCGAACACTCCAATGGTCCAGAATTTGACCATTCTGACTTATACAAACGATTATATTGGTAATCCGAAAACTGATGGTTGACCAGACTGGTCATCCGATTTGAGGAAAGTTTGGTGTTTTGATTGTTATAAATATCACTTCACTTTACGTTCACAACACAACTATAAAAGAATGCTTTCTTGAGAAACACATTTGAGAAATTCTCTTCGAGCTTATGTTTTTATATTCATTTCATTTATTTCTTCATAACAAAACTTTAATTGTTAAATCAAACTTCTTGAATTATTTCTCTTATTTAAGTTTTTCATTTATCTCTTAGTACTTAATTTATTACAAATTATTCACTGAAAGAGAGATATATTTTTTAAGAATATTTTTACACTTATATTGCATAAACTTTTCTTCTTTTTCATATTGAAACTTTGATCGGTTGAATTAAACTTGTAAAATAATCATATTTATCAAAGTTTCTCATTTCCTTTTTAATACTTAATTTATTACAATCATCCATCAAAAGAGAGATATTTCTTGAGAATATTTTTGTAACCTACATTGTATTTATTTCTTCATCTTCTGAGTGAAACACTTTGGTTGATTGATTCTAATTTTTGATTATCATATTCATCAAAGTTTTCATCTAACACTTGAGCTATCATTTATTACTATTAATTGAAGTATTAGCATCTCTTAGTAGTAATTTGTTTGTATTATTTATCAAGAGATGAATTTCATTGTAAAATCACT
>CAIGRL010128324.1:0-11109 GCA_903798325.1 Fraxinus xanthoxyloides | reverse complement strand
AAGGGCAATATAGACATTTTAAGTCCTCCTGGTGACTTTTTGGCAAGATCTTTCTATACGTCTAGCATTACTCTATATAAGTTGCTACGAGTACACAAAAACAAGTCACAGTTATCCAACAAGCTAATGGTGCAAATTTTAGGTACTATAGTGAAAATAATTTTAGTGAACACAATACAAAAGATATATGTTAAAAATTGTATGGCACATCCAAAATTTGCTGGTTCTATCACCATGAAGCTCATCCGTCCTCTTTTCACTCGCCTTTTTGTTTCTCTCGAAAAAGTTGTCGGTGATTATCATCATACGGGAGTTTTATTCGTACGCGTTAGTTTATATTTTATTCTATCCACTTGGTTTAAATCTTGTGTTTTTCTTTTTATTGCAAGGGGAAACAACATTTTTTGTCTAGAAAAGCAGGAAAGCAAGGTCAAATTATAAGGTATTTTATTCATTTAATCATAATTAAATAAAAAAAAAAGTACTTTGAAAAAACTATTAGTTGTTCTTATGACCTATGTTTAACATGGCTTCTAACTCTACATCTTCTATTTGTAAAAGCTCGAACCACCTTCTTCTAATAGACAACATACTCCAGAAAATTATTCAAAATGGTCCAAAAATAACATTTGATTTTTCGAAAACTTTACCAAACCGGCCCTTAATGCTGTTCAATTCAACATGTCGACCTAATCTGTTGGTATTGCCTTACAATTCACAGCTCCTGCCATTCCCAAGAGAGCTACCCAAGGTAGCATAAAAATTTGTAAAGGCACTATAATTTGGGCCTAAATTATAGAGATATATTGAAAGCACTACAAAAGCTCCTATAATATAGACCAAAAGGATGAGCAAAGCTCAAATCTTATATCATTTACTTGAATTTTTCTCTCTACAATAGCCAACCATATATCTGAAAATTAAAAAAAATAAAAAATAAAATACAAATTACAGTTTTCTCAAACAAGAAGCTAGATAGCTAAATGTTAGATACTATAAACAATTTAATGAACATGATACAAAAGATATATAATTCTCAGCCACATTAACAAGTTATACTCCAAAATCGTTGCCTTCGTCGTCATGAAGCTTGACTGTCCTCATCATCCCACTTGCTCTTCGGTATCTCCCCAGAATCAGCAACAATTACCTTTTTTCTAGGCTTCCCACTGTAGGTTCCAGCTCCGCCCTCGATGACATACACAGTATCCATGCCTTCAATGACTTTACCAAAAACAACATGCTCGCCGTCCAGCCTGTGCAATTATCTTAGTAGTGAGAAGAAGTTGGGAAGAGCATAGTGGACTAAGTTTAGCAGTTCCTTTTGTCAATATTACGAATTACTGCAAAATCGAAGCTTACCAGCTGGTCTTAACCGTGGCAATAAAAAACTGTGAACCATTGGAATCAGGTCCTGAATTCACCATGGAAACAACACCTGCAACAATTACATGTAGCAAAATATGAAAGAGCGAGACAGAGAGGTAGTCGTACAACTTCAGTTACAAACAAGTCCATCACATGAACCAAGACAAAAGAGATTGGTTACAGAAGATCATTGCAGACCCGGATGAGAATGCTTCAGCTTGAAATTCTCATCATGAAAGGTGCCTCCATATATAGACTGATTTCCTCTCCCGTTTCTATAGACAATATCTCCACCTTGTATCATGAATCCAGGAATAATACGATGAAATGGAGTTCCCTTGTAATGGAGAACTACTCCATTAGCATCCTTTCCCATCTCCCCTGATTCCAGAAAAAAGCAAATTACGTGAAGAAGATTAAAGATTAAAAAGCAGTCTGCATGTCTCAATGGACTAATACAATTATATTGTACACAATAAATACCTGTACACAAAGCCCTGAAATTCTCTGCAAATAAGACAGCCAATATAATAAGCTAAATTTGGTAAACGGAATTAATAATTAGCTAGCTCTTTTTACTGAGCATGAAGTGTTTTTAGCAGAAGTCGAAAGACTTACCCACGGTCTTTGGTACGACTTGACCATATAAACCAATGGTGATTCTTCCTGTAAGCATTCCATTCAGGGGTAAGATTAAAACTTGAATGTGAATGAAACCTAAACTACTTAAATAATATAAGTCCAGAATATTTCTTATTTATTACGTGATGCCAATCAATTTTTCTGATCTTCATATTTCACGTGAAAGATGATATGAAATGGTTACAGTGAGTGCAGTCAAAAGAATTTTCACTGTGGTGGACTCAGCAGCAAATAATCCACTCACTAGTAGATAAAGCAAATATTATAGGAAATAGTATGGAGATGTCACAAATCACAAGAATGGTGGGCTTCAGCAAAACTGTTCTACAAACTATTCAACCCATGATGATACTGACAGTCTATAATTCTAGTCCTGCCTGGGTTTTGTAAGTCCTGCTAGATTCTTTTCTATAAATAAAACCTTTCATTAAAATACCACTGACCTTACATGGATATACCAACTCCTTGTATTAGAAAAAAAAGGAGAATTTTTTTGTATGTTTTCCTCTATTCCATTAATTTACATCTCCGGTCTTTTGATGCAGCCATTCTTTAGGATGTTTGACATAAGTTAAGAGATCATGAATTTGAAAGTAAAGAATAAAAACATCCATATTTTGCACTCTCTAATACCCTAGGCAGTAGTAACGGAACTTATTAGATAAAAGTACCTACTCTATTATATATAATTTGAAGTCACTCAAGCTAAAATCTAGAACTTCCCAAGGAAAAATGTAGTATACTAGTAAAATAAAGAATCATCATCACAATACCACTGTCCTTCTGTGGGCAAATGAATTGACCAGCCCCCCAAACATAACTTAGGTAATTAGACAGGAAGCAGAATATGATTTGCTTCAGTGAATGCAAGTTCGGTCAACATAAAACCATTGATGTGCAAATATGGACCAGAGAACCCTCCAATGATATTGAAAATTAAACCAACAGGTGAAGGTATACAAATGATATCCATGCATCCCTTACTCATTCTAATGATCTCAGTGACTAGAAATTTAACTTTTCAATAGACTTTTTAACAGATAAGATGAGAAAAAGTAACCAATTTTTCACGGCTGGGGATGAGGGCGGGGTTTGGGGTGTGATCGGATCAATTGCTATAGACGTTCATTGTCAGAAAATATATAATGAGCAAAAGAAGAAAAGAAAAAAGTGGAGGTATGAAGAACTGGAATGCTTTTGGGTCACATCTTCTACAGAAATGAGGCACCAATTAATCATGAAACTGCAAGTGATGGAAAACGGGAGTTAATTATGCAATGAGTCAGTGATCTAGATAAACAATTAGTTTCCCTGAAATAACATACCATATAACTCTGAACAAGTGCCAACAACTAGAGAAGATTATGATTGAGCTCAAACATACGGCAGAATGAAGATGTTATGCACCTATTTGCCATTTTTATTAAAAGCAAGGGATGCAAATCAAATATTATTTAGCCTGGACTTCAGACAGATAATTCCTCCATTTGGGCATGTGGGACTCAGAATGAAATAAAATCTTAGTACTTTAAATAGAGGAAAATCTTGGATGACTGAGAAACTAGACCTTGGACACCTTCCAAATAAACAAAAATTGGTAATAGTTGGGAAGCAATAATAGAATGAAGTTAACATGCACGATAAATGGCACTTTAGGATGGCAAATTACGATTTCAAACGCTAAAATAATATAAAGGGCCCATACCTAGACGTTGATTGTCTATGTCAACATCCAAAAACACTCTATGGGTAATTTCATAAACCTCTTCCACTTTAGCTTCATCCTGGAAAAAAAAGCACTCAAAAGTTTGAAAAGACATTATTTAATTTAAAAAATCATCTGTACAAGTGTGGTATCAGGCAATTTACTGAAAAAAAAATGTGTACAAGTTGAAAATCTTCACACCGAACTAAACACTATCCAATTGTAGATACATAAACATAATGACAACTTTCAAGTATTAGATAAATAAAGCTATTAGCTTTGTACTCAGACCCTTCTGAAAAAGCCATTTACTGTTAATGCCCTCAGCACAGCCGCAACACTAGGCAGTCATCTATTATGGAGAGAGAAAGGGAAGGCGGGGAGGGAAGGGGAGGGGGTACATATGGAATGATACATAAAACAGAAGAACAGTCTGTATGCTTCTCCATTTGAAGCCATTTGTGTCTTGGGACATTTATCTGGATCCTCAGGAACAAAAGTTCAACCTTGACAACTGGAAAAAATCAGAAAGCCTTGTGTGGAAAATCCAAATACACACAAACATATTATTAAATTTTTATATCCATGTACAAATATGTGTGTGCTTAGACAAACAAACAGAGAAAGAGAGTTGCTCAATCCATGCAGGATGACAATGCACAATAATGCAGGGCTACATCCAAATATGTTATTGAGGATTGACCCCGATTCAAGTCTCAACAACATTACAAACATACTTGCATGGGCTGAATGCTTTTCATCTACAATCTCTTATATTTTAGCATGTGCTTTGCAGGAAGCAAGCTCAATTAGTCCACTCAATGCCAAATCCATTTGCTCCCCTCCTCCAACAATTCTAATCTGATATTGACAGTCAAGAACAATTGAAAATCTCAATTATCATCTCCTTGTTTTGCTAAGATCTGTGACAAGCTGACCAATTAGTAGCCTCGAGAACACACCTCAAAAAGGAAAATCAACCCAAGGAAATATAGACCAGAATCGGAAACCATTTCCAGTGAAACTAAAGGGCTAGAAGTATTTCTAATTCCTAGGAAACCATTGAACAAGGATGAATCCTCTTAACTGTTTCAATTAAAAAACTGCAATACATGTTTTAAGAAATATTTTACATGTACCCCTGCAAATCTTCCATTGTAAACTTAATTTACATTTATGTCTCCTAATACCTAAAATTAAACTTACACAAACCCACTTGCTTTTTTTTTTTATAATCCAAAGATTCAGTCAAACCACTTGAGCTCTCAGCATTACAAGAAGAGAAAAAACTAAAAATTGTTTGAGTCTTTCAGATATTAATTTGAATCATGCATCAGAAATCCAACAAGATACCCCAACCACAATTTATTCACAAATACATCAGAAGCCCATCAATGGCAAATTTTTCAAACCCTATGGGCATCATAGGATCCAGAAAAAAATCCCAATTCAATTTTCTCATCAACTAAACGAGATATAGCAACAATTTGGACAAGAAAAAGCTAACTCGTAGAAAAAAGGATAAAGCGAGAAAAAATCAGAACTAAAGCAACCAAGGTCAAGAGACACCGAGGTTGAATAAACACTAAGATCTCCTGACACATTTCTTCTTTCTTATATTTCTACTCAAAAATTCAGCTCTTTTCGACTCTTCGTTTCTCCCCCCGATCATTGATGAAGCACTAATCCTCTTTATATATAACTTGACATATACAAATATTAAACAGTTTTTGGCATATTCCTGGTACTTGTTATATCTATGGACGAGCAAACTAACACATCGTAGTGTCACAGGGAACACTCTAGAGCATTTAAAGTATTTAATGACACAGATATAATTATTCTGACTCCAATTTTTATTGTTACACCACTGTTTCAGGTGGACCTATGTCGGATAGCTACCTACCTTAGCAAAAGCTCCACATCATCAGTTCACAAGTTGGTATGTAATAAGTTGCTCTGATAGTATAGCACCTCACTTCATCTAGGACAACAAGAGTGTTAAGTAATAAAATCCCCCTTTCATGACGGATCAACCCGTGTATTAGAAGTCTCGCTTCACATCAGTACACTACATCCTTAAGCATAAAAGGGCTAACAGATTAGTCAAGCATCGATCAGCAGCTTGGTCATGCAGACTGAAGCACTGGGGCAAAATATACAACGCAACCTTAACCTGGAAGACGAAGCAAATCCAATTTGGAAAGCCCTATGCACAACCATCAGAAGATCATAAATGCAGCATGAGATCAGTCTGTCCGCTAACATAAGAAAAAAGGTCAAATATATCCGGCCATACAAAGATCAACTGGTATATCTCAACCATAAAAGTTTTTCCAAACTGTGTCAACACTTTGTCGTTTAGCATATTGCGCCAAAGGGGAAAGGAATATACACGAATGATATTGGGGTGTGACACTGTTGCATATTCTGGAAAAACCCAATTGATGCAAAGGAGCACTGGCGTCATTAGTCGAAAGCATAGATGAGGAAAAGAAAGCAACTGATCATTGTGTTGGGAAAGATATAGACGAACAATGAAATAATTCTTCTCCCCAAAAGCAAATAAGTAAAGCGCAATTTTTACAATTGTATATGCTGAAAATAACATAAAGATAATCAATCACCCCAATCCACGAAAAATTTCCTTGATATGAGAAATAAAAAAACACAAGACATAGTCCAGTCAAAACATCTACTATCAACCAAATAATGGAAACTCAAAATCTTCACTAATCATAACTAGAGGCTATAAAACATATTTCATCAAAATAATGAAAATCTCGACAATACAACACGAAATAGGGATAATATACCAATACACTCGCGGTTATTGTTCATGCGTATTAATCATAGTTTCTGAGCTCAAAATTTGATCTCCAATGTTCAGATTATAGCTCTCTGTTTCGTAAATCCCTCCTCCAAATTTTAGCTTGATTGGACAACAGACGACATGGGATTGAACGAAAAAAGAAAAATCTAACTTTTCTTTATCTATGAGAAAATGGCTAGTACACTCTTTCCTCCCATCTACTTGTATTTAAACTCATCCTTAGAGTTAAAACCCTAATGGTCTTTGGCTATAGTAAAAGACCCCAAACTTGACATTTCCTCTATGTGAAAGGAAATAATCCAACAAATCTCCTTCTTCCAACTATGGGGAAGAATTCGCCATCTCGATGATTGAAGAACAACCTTCAAGCTTCTTCCTTGATAGCGCCTTCGTGATACCATTATGATCAATAAGAATTTTCTCAAGTTCTAGCAACTTATCATTCAATGCATCCATGATCCAATGGCATCGTACATCAATGTGCTTCGATCTTTCTCCATAGAGTACGAGCATGTTTCTTCCCACTAACATGACTCAAAACATTATCATCTACCTACTGCTTGATATACCCGCACATCTGTCGATGCAAAAAAAATCCATTTTTCCTCATACTTGTTATCCGATTTTTCACTAGCAAACACTAGTAAGTAATAATCTTTCACATAAAGAAGATCTTGCATTTTCCTTTCCATATGAATAATTTAAAAAGTCAATCATTTTACGCACATTTGCTTCTATAATCCAAAACACCAATTTGAGAACCTGCCGCTGATACCACTTTGCTAGGAGAGAGATTGAGAAACAGACACAGTGAAATAATTCTTCTTCCTAGAAACAAATATGTAAAGCGCACTTTCTACAATTGTAAATATAGAAAATAATTTAAAGATAATCAATCATATCAAGCAACAAGAATACAAACAATTTTTTACATGAAAAAAAATTGTTGGATTATTTCCTTCTATATGGAGGAAAGCACAAGTTTAGGATCTTTTCCTATAGCAACACTAGAATTTTAACGCTTAAGATGAGTTTAAATACAAGAAGATAGGAGGAAGAGTGAGCCAACCGTTTTTCATGAGAGAGGGAAAGAGAGAAAGAGTTAAAAAAAAAAATTTCTTTTCACCTCTATTTCATCAAAACTCCGATCACGAGTCATCTGTTGCCCTATCGACCTGAAATTTGAAGGTGAGATTCATGATACAAAGAGCTACAATCTGAACAGTAGAGATCCAATTTTTAGCTCGAGAACAATGATTCATACGCATGATTAATAATCAAGGGTGTGTTGGCCTATCTCCCTATTCCGTATTGTATTGCAGAGATTTCCGTTATTTTGATGAAATGCATTGTAGCCTCTAGTTGTGACTAGAGAAGATTTTGTGTACTCATTATTTGGTCGATAGGGGATGTTTTAACTGAATTACGTCCCGTGATTTTTATTCCTCAGACCAGATAAGTTTTTTACGTAAAGCATTGCTTTTTTCTCGTGGCTTGGTGTGATTTGATTATTTTTTTTATTAGTTCCAGCATATACAATTGTAGAATGCTTCTAACGGGAAGAATTATTTTTGTGTATATGTTTGTCTGTATCTCTCCTAACACATTGGAAAAGTTGCAGGTCATCAAGGCGGGAAACTCAACTAAGGTTTTCACAATCATAAGACATTCTTCACTAGTAAATATTGCAAAAGTCCCATTAAGCTATGAGAAATCTTTTACCACACCAAAACTAGTTCATTTGTCTTTTCACACAGTTCCAAATTGGACTTGACCGTCGAAGTACATATAGTTGTTGCCCCATCCCCTGTGACAACTCCTAAACATTGTAACATGTCTTCTTAGAGTGCTGATACATTGAGAAGGACAGTAACTTAACCTACATTTGTTTAGGACTAGTTCTGGCAGGATATTGAGGTCAAAATTATCTCTAAGAATATGCTTTTGAAATGTGATTTGATTAATATAATCAAATCGGATTTGATGCTGGGGCCTCCTTAACTTTGTAATAAATTTGTAAAAATCTTATTCTTGTATTTGAGTTTTCTTTTTCTAAAATGGAAGAGATATTTATGGACTGGAAACTACTTTTAGGCTTAATGGAATTGGATCTTTGTATCCAATTTGATCCGATGGATTGGGATAAAGAGTATGCCCAATGAGCATGTATTTTCTAGCAAATAGATGAAGTTTTAAGCTAAGAAAGAGAGATTTTGTAGTTGGACAATTTCCAATGAGCAATGGGGTTTATTATATCAAATACACGAATTGGTCCACGTTCATTATGTTGTGTCATTGTTGGGCTTGACAAGGTCGACTTTTCATGAGTATAAATTGGACCCAACATATAAAATATGTCCATGGGCCAGCCAGCATATCTCACAAGTACATCCCATAGCAAGTCATACTAGGTTGACCCACAAAGCCACTCCATCCGGACTTTTTTAAGCATCCAACTAGAGCTAAGTTATACTACATACATAAGGAAGCCTCAATAGAGGAAAATCCGTATGTATGAGTTGGATGAACAAGGAAAGACAAAGTAAGTCATTTTCAACGAGGATAAGCATGAATTTTATCAGTACTTTACGGCATAAGATTATATATTCAGATATTTATGAATCTTAAGCATCCATAATACAAATGATTAATCAAGATTATAGAAACTGACACGCATAATTGGTGATTAAGGTGGGAAATCAAACATGAAACAAATCTTAGTTTTCTGCTAAAATTCGTGATAGTATACCTATTAGTAGAGTCAAGAACACACCTAAAGGTGGGAAGTCAACAGATTGAACTATAGAGCAGCACCAGAAGCCCATCAAGTAAAACTAAAGGTCTAAACATTTTTAAGCTTTACCTGGGGAAAATGGACAAATCCCCTCTGGCGGGGAAGGGCAGTCCAGACTGCATGAAGGAACTAAACAAGAACCGAATCCTCTTAACTGTTTCAATTCACTAACTGCAATTCATAATTTAAGAAATATTTTCCACGTGCCCTACTAAATCTTCCTTTGACAACTTCATTTATATATCTTAATTCCTAACATCAAAATTTAAAATTCTTCTTTCTTGTTTCTCTTATGTAGTTCATAAGATCCTAAGATTGCCAAAAAAGAAAAACTTATTATAGTAACAAGTGAAAAACAAAAATAAAATCTTGCTCGTAACATTTTACTTGAAAATTTCATAAAAAATTTAAAACCCACTAATTATTTGCAAATTGCGTCCGAAACCCATGAATGCTAGTGTCATCCAAGTCCTAGGGCACTTTCAGATCCAAAAAAAAAAAAAAATCCCAATTCAATCGTACCATCAACTAAACGAAATATAGCAAATAAATGGGCTAAAATAAAGAAAAACTAACGCGTTGAAAGAAGGATGAAGCCAGAAAGATCAGAACTAAAGCGACCAAGAAGATCAAGAGGCAACGCAGTTGGATCAACACTGAGATCTCTCGACGCATTTCTTGTTCTGTCTTCTATTTCTCCTCAAACACTTCACCATTAATCATTCATGAACCACAAATTCTCTCTCTCAATGTATATATACACACAATCTTATACAATTTTGTTTGCAAAATCTCGGTACTTGATATATTTGTGGAAGAGAAAGAACAGAGTTAAATGTTTCATGAGCCAGTAGCCACTCGACTTTGGGTTGTATCACGACTTACTCATCGAACTTTCAAAATTGTCTAGGTGGTCACTGAACTTCACTCCGTCCAACTCCATCACTCACCCATTTGAAACCGTTAACAGAGGTGTCTACGTGGAAGATGGAAAAATGAGGTGGCCGGTTAAATTTTTCCAAATAATTTCTCATTCGCCAACTCATTGCCAAATAAGCAAGGTCCCATCCAAACACGCCATAACCAATTTTTGGAAACACGACTCTAAATTCATATAACCTAATTTGGGAAGTTTCTCCAAACCCAAGCCGTAAGAAGCCTAAATCATTTCCCCAAATCCATCTCAAGAACCCTAAACCCCCAAAAAAATCAAATCGGTGAGAAGCCCAAAACTCATTTATGGATCTCCATCCCGTTGTTCGTTACCAGTAGAGAGACCAATCAAAAGCAACGTCTATTTGATTTCATCTTGTTCGACTTCGAGCAAGACGCTTGAGCGTGCACATGGACGGAACTGGTGAAGGTAAATTCGAGTGTTTGGAAATGTTTTTAGACGGAACTATTACACTCATAGAGATGAGGTTTGTTTGCGATTTCTTTGATTTGCTTGGCTGTGGATACCTAGAAACTGAATTTGGATTAGGCCTTTGGGTCATTTGACCTGTAGATTGGTTTATAATTTTTTCTTTTGAATATTTTTGGAGTTTGAGGATTTACATATGAAGCAATATCTCAAAACAAAATTCCCATTTGGTGAAATATTTCTCAAATCGAGCCAGCAAATTCTCCTCTTTCACACTCTGTATTTGTTTTGAATCCTTAATTTTGAGTTTTTTTTATTGACAGTGTACATCTCTCTCTCTCTCTCTCTCTCTATGAGTTTTCTGTTTGATTTGTGATGGGAAAGATGATTCTTAATTGAGTTAA
>CAIGRL010128306.1:0-11847 GCA_903798325.1 Fraxinus xanthoxyloides | reverse complement strand
CCGGATAAAGGAGGAGGGTTTACACTTTTGTAATTATTATTTAATTATAACACGTTTAAACTGTACAAAATGTAAATTATTTAAGTACAAAAATATGGACTTTACTTTAGAAAAAAAAAATCCTGAGCCGGCTCAGCCCGCTAAGGCTCGAGCCCAAAGCTCTGGTCGAGCCTCATTTTTTCAGGCCGGGCTCGCCTCAGCTCGGCTAGGGCCCAAAAAAAATTGGGTTCGGATTGATCTTCTTTTTCCCAGCTCGGGCTCGGCTCGACTTGACTCGTTGACAGAGCTAGCAGTTTCTAAAAATGTAGTAAGTGGAGTATTAGTGAAAGAGGTTAATAAGATTCAGCAACCGATCTACTATGTGAGAAAAAGTACTTCTTGACGTTGAAACTCGATACACAATAGCTGAACAACTTGCTTTAGCATTAGTTGTAGCTACAAGGAAATTGTGATAGTACTTTTAGTCTCATCCCATTGTTTGCGTACAAATCTATTATTAAAACACTTACTCCAGAAGCCCGATGTGTCAAGAACATAACTAAAATGGGCAATAGAGCTGGCAAATTTGACATAGAGTTCAAATCCAGACCTCTAATCAAAGCATAAGCCTTAACCGACTTTATTACAGAAATCACCCCAAGGCCATGAAGGCCAGATGAACTTATGTCGAGCTCGAACAGTAATGCTTGGGAAAATTTTGTAGATGGGACATCAAACTCTTCAGGCTCGAGAACATGGGTCATACTTAATAGCCTCGACAAATTTATTGAAATTCAACGTGTACTTAGGTTCGAATTTGAAGCTACTAACAATAAAGCAGAATATGAGACCATTGTCATAGCTTTGGAACTCGCTTACAACATTGAAGCCAAAAATATTAAGATTTTCAGCGACTCACAGTTAGTCGTAGGTCAAGCTGATGGCACTTTTGAAAGGAAATATGAAAAAATGAGCTTGTACTGTCTAAAAGTTCATGATCGACAAGGGTGCTTCTCAAAGATAGCTTGAACTGATAACTGTAAAGCCGATGCCCTGTCCATACTTGTTTTCATGGGAATTGATGGCCTTGATAGGACAATCCACATCAAAATGGTTACAAAACCGAGCATAAACCAGAAACCAAATCTCATGGATATTGACCATGAACCATCTTGGATGGAACCTATCGTTAACTTTCTAACTAATGAGAAACTTTCGGAGGACCTTCGATCATCCAGAAGCGTTCGATCAAGAGCACCAAGGTATTACATGATTGGAAGAGTTCTATTTCGGAAGAGCTTTACTCTTCTATATCTGAGATGTCTTAGACCCTCAGAATCAACCTAGGCCCTAGCAGAGGTCCATGAGGGGATATGTGGAGACCACCAAGGAACACAAGCTCTTGCATTCAAATTGATCAGGTATGGGTATTATTAGCCTAATATGAAAAGATGCAGCATAGTTGTCAGAAAATGTGATAAATGTCAGAGGTTTCGCAATGTCATCCACTCACTAGCTAAAAATGTTACTCATATTCATTGTGCGGCTCCCTTAGAACAATGGGGTGTAGACATACTTAGGCCTTTCCCATGACCAGAAGCCAATTGAAGCATGTTTTTGTAGCAGTGGAGTACTTTACGAAGTGGGTAGAGGCTGAGTCTCTCGCAATAATTTTAGAGCCCAAGCTCAGAAGATTCGTTTGGAAATCAATCATCTACATGTTTGGCATATTGAATGTTTTGATAACTGACAATGGCCGACAGTTTGATAATTCTCAATTCAAAACTTTTTGTACAAACCTTAGGATACAACATCGCTTAACGTCAGTATCGCACCTATAAAGCAATGGATTAGCTGAGGTAACTAATTGGATCATACTGTAAGACCTCTGAACAAGGATAGGAGATGCTAGAAGTACATAACCCGATGAACTACCCTCCATATTTTGAACTTTCATGATGTCTCACATGACAGCAATAGGCGAAACCCCTTTCATGCTAGCATATGGTATCGAAGCTACAATCCCAATTGAAGTAAGCCTACCCAGCATAAGATGCCTCAGCCCTGATATAGAGAAACATACTACTGAACACCTTGACCTGTTGGAGAAAGTCCATGAACAGGCCGCTACAAGAGCAACATCGTATCAGAATAGAACAACAAAACACTTTTACTACAAATTTAAGCCAAGAAGGTTTAGGGTGGAAGATTTAATTTTGAGAATAGTAGAAGTAACTGGTCATACCTCAAGAAATAATATGATAAGTCCATGGCAGATCATATAGCCTGATAGATAGCTCGGGAAGGCAGCTTTCAAGACCTTGGAACGTAGATAATCTGAAGATTTATTACAACTAGATAGCCCTACCTTGCCAATGTAGCCATTTATTTTAGCTTATATTAGGTTTGTGTGCCCTATGCATTTTTTACTTTTACTTTTAATTTATCAATAGTTGGGCTTAAATGCCCCATGCATTTTTCTTTTTAGATAGTTTAATTTGTTAAGGCCCACAAGCCTACATTACTCCTATAAAATAGCAAGTTTGTATAGAGTAGCCATTGGGATTACCCAACAAAATTTCAAAAAGAAGATAACCTAAAAGGTGTGCCCTTGAGCATGTGCCCAAAAGTCGTACCTCGAGCACGTGCCCGGGTGCATGTACCCTAAAGTCGTGCCTTGAGTACATACCCAAAATAGGTGCGCCTAAAAGTCGTGCCTCGAGCACTCGCCCAAAAATAATAACCTCAAACACGTGCTCAAGGCTCGTGCAAAGCAAGCGCCTAAAAGTTATGCCCTCGAGCACGCGCCCAAAAGTCATGCCTTGAGCATGTACCCAAAAGTCGTGCCCACGAAAAGACGAGCATGATCCGTCTGATTTCATGCTCATGTGTATTGGGCATGAATTAGTGAGCTAATTTATCTAATAGATCAAGCAATTTGCTTGTTTTTCTCAAGTACTAAGCTTGAGCTTAACATATAATTGCTCAAGCAATTTCCTTGTTATTCTCAAGTAATAAGCTCGAGCTTAACATCAAATAGCTTGAGCAGTTTGCTTGTTCGCAATAAGGTCGAGCTAAAACATCTAAAGCCTAAAGAATTAGGCTCTAGCAACAAATAAAATAGCTCAAACATTTTTAGCTCAATCTTAAATACTAAAAACTTAACGAGCTTCGAAATTGGAGTATAATAACTCGAGCTATAGAGCAAGTAAATATGAAAATTTAGGACTCGACATGCGAGACGCGTGTATAGTGAAGATAGATACATTAGGCCAACATCGGGTCAAATACTCAAAAATAAAATAAAAAATACCGAGAACGGGCTATTTACTTAATTATATTCCATAAAAAATAACAAAAATGGCAATCAGATGTTCAAGGTTGGGGAACTAATCAAGATCATGGGTATCTTCGTTCGTAGCATTCTCGATCTCTTGGTCAACAACATCGTCCTCCCCATCCTCGATGGTATCCACTTTCTCAGATTCGAACAGCTCGAGCTTGTCAGCAAGTTTGTGCATAGTCTTGAAGTCATCAGAAATTTCCTTCAAGTCCCCGGGTAGCTTAGTCCTCAAGAATGCCCGAGCCAGTTTTAGGGCATAGACGTTTAACCCTGCATCGTAGTCTCCTTGCATCTTCCCAAACTCTAGCGATTTCTTGAAATCCTCGATCGCTTGAACCCGAAATTGACCAAGCTTTTCTTCAAAACCTATTTTCACATGCTCGAGCTCGAGCTTCGGCCTCATCTTTCACAACCTCGACCTCGTCTTGTGCTTTTCTTGCCTCAAATCGAGCTATGTCGCGTTAAGTCTCGAGCTCTAGAACACGTTTCTGGCTGCTTTCAAATGACTCCGACAACTTGGCCATTTTAAGAGATTCGTTCACTCCTCCAAGGACAACTCTTGAGCCAGGCTTAAAGTTTGAAATGGAACAAAGATTAGCCACGGTCGATTACAAAATCAAGTAAAACTTAGTAAGTGTAGGAATTACGTTTAAAGTCAGAATCTCGAGATTCTTTATGCCTTCATCGAACTCGAGGTTGTCTCTACATTTTGTAACAATGCTCAATACAAGTGAGCATTTCTCATGATCAGCCATCACTAGGCTCATTAGAAGAATAGATTTATCCTCCGAGTCAACGATCTCAAGAGTAGATTAAGGAGTAGAAGCCTGAACGTTCGGGCGTTCAATGGGAGAAAAGGCTATGATCGGGCTCCTAGACCTCGAGGACTAGCCTTGACCTTGAAGATGATGCTTGGGAGAACATCCCTCGATCTCTTGTTCCTTTTGTTCAAGGGGGTAGATTTTGGTCGAAGCCTTTAGGCTTACAGTTAATTAAAGCTCAAAGGTTGGATGGATCAAAATTCATTTCAATATCTGCAAAATAAACAAGGTATTAGCTTGAACATAAGGTCGAGGAAAGTTAAGAAAATAACTTATTCCATAGAGATTAGTGCCCTATCCTCGATGCCTTTCACATTGCAAGATCGAAGATGTCATCCTCGAGAAGATCCTCGAGTTTGTAAGTAAGAAGATCGAGGCTTTCTAGCGGTACCCTATCATTTTATAATATCTTGAAATAAGCCTAACCCTCATTGAAACAAAAAGTATCAGGAATTTCTCATCTTGGGAAGGGTGGTCAAGATCTTAGGATTTGACTAAAAAGAAGCATTGTTTTCACCCCCGAAGAAAAATCAACATCTTAGGTGTCTTGAACCCTCCTTGGGATGATAAGTAAACCAAACAGTTAAACTCAGGTGCGAACTTAAGTTCGTACACCATCTTCATTAGGTCGATCCTAAGGTTAATTCTTAAGTGCCTTCAGGCAATAAAAAATAAACTAACATCCTCCACCCATTAGGGCCAATTGGCCCTGATATATAAGGAATATAACCAAGAACTCGATGAAGAACGAGTGAAGGGGCAACCTAAGACCTTTCTTCAGGCATTCCTAAAAAACAACATCTCTCTTTCCCGGGCATCAATCACTCTCTCATCGGGTTCGGACGCCCTGACATCACAAACAGGCATGAACCTCGTACTTCCTAGCTATGGAAATAATCATATACTCCTTATACGAGGTACACAGCTCGGGGTAGGTAAGGATAACTTGTTCTCGAAGATTAGCGTTTATAAGTACGACCATGGGAATAAGGGATGCTCCTAGACCTACATCGTTACTATCGCTCGACCTCTCAGAGGAATCACTTTCACTACTGCTCAATATTGGACTACTGAAATTAACACAATATTTAAATATCAAGCTCTTACCTTATCAAAGGGATGACCAAAATACCCACTATAAAACCTAAACTCGAATTTTTTTTTATGACTCAGGTGTCTAAGTTTCAACCGACTAATCCTGAGGAGTGACGGTCGTCTCCCTGGTTCACCACCCAAGTTAATCCAGATGCTATCACAACTTATACACACTTGGACTAAACATTCGACAGTTCTCCTCCTTGTGACCTCTGCCTTCAAACATTTAAATGTTGCCTTCCACCTGCCGTGGGAATTCGAACATTTGATGCTCCGTAGAGAACCCTCTTGCTTTATCACTACGCCATGCTCATGGGGGTAACTTGAATTTGGTTTTACCTTATGTAGAGAGGTGAAAAGTGAAAAATGAAATTGAAAATGAGGGTATTTATAGGCGTTAAAAATGTCAAAGGTTAGAAGATACATGCCCTTGAACCTGACCCATGTGGCAGCTATCCAATGACTTGTACAAATTTACATGTGGCATCTACATGTCGAATGCATGTCTGTACCACACAACCGTGATTGAGGTCGTGTTCGATCCATGGTCTATACATTTCATCTCACAAGCTTGCACCCCAAACGATTTTGAATTCGAGCTACGACACGAATGCACAGGGGCATATGATATGTGCAAAATCAATTCTCGAACGCGGTCCATCTAAGCCCGAACACCTTGGCCCAAACATTGCAGTATTTTGGGACACCAGGCTCGGGCATGGTCGAGTTCGAGCGTTTCCATGAGGACCAATCTTTCTCTTTGTATCCTATAAAAATTCTTATCTTACCCCAATTATGCTAATAGTTGATCCTCATTCAAATACCTAGACTCATGTTCCACATCAAACTTAAAGATGCAATTTCATTACAACTCCACCGCCTTATTAAAAAGGGATAAGGATGTCGTACTTTTCAATCCTTTTGGAATTCAACCACTAACCTCTATAAATATATAGATAAGGTTCATTAATCAGGTACTATTTAAATAATTTTCAATTCACATCCCTACGTGTAAATTTTCTCTCTGACTTAGGCGTCGAATGGACGACAAGGACATACCTCGACGCCTTTGTTTCACAAACCAGATATCCAATTCTACCCATTCACAATCGTCAAGGGGATCCTATTCATTTTCATTCCATGTCTTCCAATTCAAGATTATTAAGGTAGCATCAATTCGAAAGTACTTGATGGCCAATAGAGGTAAAGAGGAAACCACGTCCTTCCTTTTTCAATTATGCAATTTTATGTTTAAAATTGGTCAAGTGCAAATCCCTCTTAATTTTATAGATAGTTTTGAGAAGAAGACCCTTCCCAGGGTCTCAATGAGTTCAATATTGGCAGGTACCTCTACTACCCCAAGTTTTTCTAAACCACCTCTGCTTTATATAGAGAGAAGATGTAACAATTGAAAGAAATAAGCAAGATCAACGCCTCTGAGAACACTACTCCTGAGGAATTGGTGTCCCCTTGAAAAGAAAGAAGATTGTTGGGGACTTTTCCTCTTCCGACCTCCTATTGTTGTGCCACATCCATCTCAAACTTAGAATATTCAAATAGGGATCCCAATTGGGGACCAATCCATCAAAATAGAGTCAGGGAGAAGTCCAAGGGAAAAAGGATGAACCAGATGGCCCACCATCTTATTCGAATTAGGCCATGACTTCATTAAGGTCAACGAGAAAAACTTGCCTTAGGCCATTGCTGAGCTGCTGCCTCTTGGTGTCTTCATTCCTACCACTACTCAGTATAATTTTTTTACTAGAAGGTAGTTAAACCACATCTCATCTTATGATGCCAATGATTTGCTAGATATTATGCTTGGGGTTGAAGCTTTAAAAGAAAAGCTCGAGGTCATTGGTGAAGAGGCTATAAAAGCACATATGGAGACAAGATTGAGGATTATGACAAGTTTGGAGCTTACTTTATGAATTGAACTACTTGGGAGATGCTGAAGAGTATTCGAGATTGTATTTGGCTGGCCAAGTGGGATATTGGGTTATTAGAAATTCAGTTCGGACTTCCTGAAGAGACCTAGACCTTTGCCTAAGAGCCAACACTCATGTTGACTCCAAAGTGGATGTCACTGCTCTTAGGCCTTAGCATTTCTTGTAACGCCCTAAATTTTATTGATTTGATTCTTGAGGTGTTACAGATATCATTTCATAATCATACACAAAGAGGAAATATTTAATTGAAAATTTAAAATCTCATTATATCGAATTAAATCAATCCAAAAACATTAAATCACGGGATTTAAAGCATTCATTAGAAATTTAAGAAATACAGAATCTCTAAACGAAAAAGAAAAAAAAAATAATTACTAATGATTCCCTTGAAAATGTTTTACTTGGCAACTCACGCATCATTCAGCAACCATCCACTTTGAACCGATCTAATCTGAAAAATTAAAATTTTGAATGAATGTGTATTTTAAACTCAGTAGGATACGTGTGTCCAAAATAATAAAATAAATTTTTAAACATAAATTTATGACATTCCATACCACCATTTCATCAAAAGCAGTCGGAGATCAATTGAATTCTCTAACACATTTCTGGGCAAACAACTGAGAAAACTCAAAGGAAATCTCACATTTCATTTCATTAAAATCCGTAGGTCAATTAACATTTCATAAAATTAATTATGTAAAAGTTATAATATTGTAAGGACAAGTCAACTTGCACATAGTATTCTACCTCAAATGAATGTCAAATGACTAAATCCAAAAGTCACGTATCAAATCCTCTTATTTTCTGCCTACACTATTGTTGTAGTGTATGTGAAAATAAAGAGGCAAACGAATTTCGGTATAATATAATAAGGGTTTCTGCTAAATTCCAAGAATGAAACCAAAGTTAAAAGCAAAATGGGGTTCCTGGAAAACATATGTGCATGGCATTAGTATTTATAGATAAATTTGAAGTAGTTGATTGGGTTGAAGATTGTATCATAGTCAATTAGTCATTATCCTAGATTATGTAGATAATGACTATTTAATTAGGGTAATGCAAGTGATGTCAAATACATATAATAAAATTCCTATAACAAGAATTATTTGAATTTAAAGATTTCAAATCTTCTTTTATCTATTCATATACACGGTTACGGTTTTAAAAACAAACATATAAATCACATGGCAAAACAAAATGTAAGAGATTTTGGTTATTGTGAATTAAATCAATTAACAGATTTGGTAACAAAGATGAATTGAATTATATAAAATAATATTATTTGCAAAATTATATACAATACACGTGTACACCAATATGTAGGAGAAAACTGATTTTGTTACCGTGTATATCAATTGGAAGAAACAGAATTTGGATATGATTAAATCTTTTTCAAAATTTGAGATAAAGGTGATTGGATAATAAAATTTATATTCTTTTGCTAATTATCTTAAAAGCATATCATTAAGTAATAAAAAAAATGCATATTAAATACTTTTTTTTTTTAATTGAAATAACTTGATCTTAACTCATATGGACTTACATGGTCTCTAGCCCAATTTAAGTTATTTAATGCGAGCTACAAAATGAGCCAAATGTTGATATACTTTTTTCCTCTCCTACAATACTTACCTATTTAGCCAAAACTAAATAAAATTAATGGACCAAACAATCATATCATCTTATGAATTTTATTATGGCTAACAAGAATAAGATGTAAAATGATTTCTACTTTCTAAAAGATAAATGATAACATAATAAATTAAGTCTCTCTATTTAAAAAAAAAAAAAAATGGAGTGTTACCGTTTTCTTTCTAATGTAATTTTGTCTTGTAATCATTCATTCATTGATGAAGTCTTTTTCTCAACTTTGCCTCCTTACATATTGTACTTCATGTACGACGTGTTTTCACATTAAACAACTTAATTAGATAATTGAACTCAATTGTAAAGCACCCCCCTTTTTTTACGTAGGAACTCGTAGCCGCTATCTGTGAATGCGTACTGGATAAACTTCGCTTCATATGTAGTAGCCCGCAAACCACATAGGAGAGACAAACCATACGAGGCAAGTCCGGTGCAACGAGCTTGACCGAAAAACTGTTGACAGTGGATTCGAACTCGTAACATTTGTTCTCCGCGTTCACTTACTTCACCAGTTCGACCACCCCCGAAGGAATTGTAAAGCACCTCGCTTTTGATAGACCAATAGGTTGAGAATCACTTTAACTCTCATTTCTTATTAAACAACTCTAAATAACCAAATTAAACTACTAATCCCATAAATTGCAATTGTACGGTAGTGTGATAAGTAATAAAATGAGTTAAATTCCAATTATCATTCTCTCATAGACTAATTACTTACTATTAATTTTTATATCAATCTAGCTTCAAATTAACAATTTGGAAAATAATTTTAACATTACATTGTATATTAAACGAAATCTAACAAAATTAATTCAGAAGACTTGATGTAAAATTTATGGGATTGGATAATTAGGAATTCCGATTTCACCTAGGTATATTAGCATTCATTTAATTCAACATCCTACCACTAATTTATATGCATGTTAAAATCAAATTAACCGATTTTATTAGTGATCTTTCTCGAGAAAAACTAACCCTATTTACATGTCCTATTTCACCATATCCCTATGTAAAGTTCAACATATATAAATGCATTAATTTTTAGAAATTAAATCAATATTTTTGGAAAATGTGTAAGAATCTACTTAAGTGGAAATTTATAAGAGCATGGATATAATGAGCTTAGAAGTAGGGCCTCAACTTCCAGGCAGTGGTGACCAATGACAGGGCGAGCTTCTCAATATCAAGGTAGTGAATCTCTGCCTGCAGAAATGCTTTGCTCACATAATAGATTGAATTTTTTTTTTATTGTGCTTCTTGCACAAGCACGAAGCTAAGGGTCTCTTCTAAAATGGCCAAGTACAATAGAAAGGCTTCTCCAGCCTTCAATTTGAAAACGACAGGGTCTAGTCAATGTGGCCCTTCAAGACTTCGAAGACAATTCACACTCCCCAGTGTACTAATTTTTTCCTCTCTTTGAGAATTTTAAAGAAAGTTTCTCGTGTTGGCTGCCATGCCATCTACCTCTCTAGTGAGGCGGGCAGCAACTCTCCTACCTCTCTAGTGGCGTGAATGGGGCTTCATTTTGAGAATTCTCTCGTTGCTCTTTACGGGGTTAACATCTTGTTCTTCGCTTCCACTTCTATGTTTAGATCAAAATGTCTCCTTTTCTTCGAATAGGATGTTCCTTTTCTTCAAATGACTGAATACTTCAAGATTTTCCCTCTTTTTTTTCATTTTTTTTTTTTAGAAAAAACAACTTTCCTTTCTTCAAGGGGGAATAAAGTACAGTTTCCTCCAAAACCTTCTTTCAGGAATAACCTTAAACACACTGCCTTCTCCATTTTCAAAGATCAAAGGGATGATAATGAAGATTTTCTTGAGCTTTTCTTCAAAACTTTAACTTGTTCTCTTTCAAGAACAACACTTTTTCAAAGAGAAAGAAGATGAGTTTTCTGATAGGATTTTTGCTCAATGGATAAACTTATGGTTAAAGTATGGTTCCCCACAAAAGACTTCAATCTATTGACCTCAAGATCTGGTGGTGCCGCTTGGTCGCGGATTTCAACGCCTCTCTCGTCCACCTTTATATTACCTATACACTTGGAAAGCCATGTTAGAGTGCTTGAGACTGTAGCTCCAATGGAGTACGATGGTTTGGGGGCATTCCAATGTTCAAGTCAAATAGTGAAGAAGAGGTATATATTTGGGTACGAAAAAGACATAATGGACGAGAATATGTGTACCGTGTTTGAAGAGAGAATATCGGATATGAATATGCTATTTGTACATAACGAGATGTACATAACGGCGTCCACTCCCTCACATAGATGGGACCCACTTCTAATATATTATATTTTATTTGAAGTGAGTCCTCCTCCATGTGAGGGTTGGACACCATTATTGACACTGCAGTATGTACGTGTAGCATCACCCTATCAGATATCATGCTTACTCTTTCATTGCTAGAGTAGCCATACCTTTTGGAGGCACCAATATGAGCTTTTATACCAAGAGAGAAGAAGTGTTGTCCATTGGATGTTTGATACATGGCCTTATCTTGATGGCTCACTATTAAATGATATCAATTCAAGATGTCATAGGTATGCGGCCGCCGACACAGGCTGAAAAGCAGCCACTCTACTTCATAAAAGCAACAAGAAAAGTAGACCGAGCGTATTTACTACAGGCTGCTAAATATGTCAGATATATAGAGTATCATATGGTATTGGTGAAAGAATGACACCTCGTCTCAGAAGTACTACTTTGGAGAGAATGATATCACATCCGAAGATGTTGCCAACCACTTTGAAGGAAGAGTCCATCCACCTCGCTCCATTGTCCAACCACTTCGGAGAAATATGAGGGAGCGAGGTCGAGTGGAGTGTCGACCTTGTGTGGTCTCTTTACTTTGACTTTACTTACCTAGCTACTACGCTGCCTACCTTGTAGGATGAGGCATAAAAAAATTGCTTGAGGGGAAATAAGGCAACATATATATAAAAAATATATATATTGGCGATTGCATATAAGTAATTTAAAATTGGAAAATATAAAATTTCAAATAAGT
>CAIGRL010128282.1:0-14922 GCA_903798325.1 Fraxinus xanthoxyloides | reverse complement strand
ATATTTAACTTAGCGGTAGATTGCAACGAATAATAAACTAGTAGTCCTCCTAGCAATTAAACATAACAATCACAGAAATAAGTGCATAAAAATATTCAATACTCAGAAACATGAATTAAATTAAGAAAAACCATTTAGATCTCACAATATGTGGTTCCGAGACTTAAATCTCCTTCGAACAAGTGTAAAAGTTTAGTTACAATTCATGAATCTAAGAGAATAATAGAGAATAATAGAGTTGTGAGTCGTTCTGTACGTTCGGGGTTCTCTTCTAGGGTTTTAAAATATGTATGTATAGTTGTTTCCATAAGTAGTTGACTTAAATTCGGAAACCATAATTTTTTTCCCGATTTGGCCTGGTTGGGTTCCCAGTAGGAAATGAGGCGGGCACCCAGACAAACAAAATGGTTTCTGTTAATCATTATGATGGTTGGGCGGGCGCCCAGTACAAAGTTGGACAGATTTCAGTATTTTGATCATATATTTCAACATCGATGTCCAATTGAGATGATTCAAAATGTTTTNGAGGCTTCAATCTCCTTCGACCAAGTATAAATGTTTAGTTACAATTCATGAATCTAAGAGAAAAATAGAGAAGAATAGAGTTGGGAGGCGTTCTGTACGTCCTGGTTCTCTTCTAAGGTTTTAAAATATGTATTTATAGTTGTTTCCATAAGTAGTTGACTTAAATTCGGAAACCATAATTTTTTTCCCGATTTGGCCTGGTTGGGTTCCCAGTAGGAAATGAGGCGGGCACCCAGACAAACAAAATGGTTTCTGTTAATCATTATGATGGTTGGGCGGGCGCCCAGTACAAAGTTGGACAGATTTCAGTATTTTGATCATATATTTCAACATCGATGTCCAATTGAGATGATTCAAAATGTTTTGGAAAGCTAACTCAAAGGGCTAAAACTTTTATTTAGAGATTATCTCCAAATTCGATCGCTTTCCATGTCAAAATTTGGTCTCAATATGAGGCTGAAAATCGATGCAACCTTTTTCATCTTAAAAGTTGATATGTGATAATGTTTTGGCTAAATTGCATCCCTTTGACTCCTTTCTTCATCCAATTGACCTCTAACACTCTCAAATCTTCATCACAAGGTTGGAAACAAGTTTAGAGTATTTGCACTTTTAGTCCCTGAACTATCACTTTCTTCCATTTTGATCATTTTTCACTTGTTTCTTCCAAATTACGCCATATCCATAGAATTGCCATCAAAATCAAAATATGAGCCTAATGAGTACATTTTGGTACAAAATAAACATACGAGTGCATAAAATAAGGAGGGAAAAATATGCATTTGACATTCCTATCACCAAATTTACTTCAATGACTCATTCTTCAAAGGCGTCCATCATGTTGATGTCTTCCCCTTGTTTAGGGGTTAGACCTTCTTTAGGTACACCATCCATTTAAGTATCTGTTAGAACCATGTTTACGATCCTCGGTTTCAAGTTCCTAATGGAGCTAAAATAGCATTCTAGTGAACCCATCTGATCGCTTCGCATTGTGGCGATCCCTTCATTGGTAGGAAATTTCATGTAGAGGTTGTGTACGGACATTATTGCCTCCAATTCTTTTAGGCAGGTCGCCCTAGAACCCTGTGATAAGCGGAGGATGGTCCACTATCGAGAACTCCATGAAATGTTGGGCTCTAAACGGGAACTCTCCCATTTCTATTGTTAATGTGATTCATCCTCTAGGTATGATGCTATCTCCGATAAAACCGTATAGAGGGGCAGTCATGGGAGCGAGCTCATGGTCCATTGTCATCTTATCAAAAGTTGTTCCAAAGAGAATGTTAACAGAGCTCCCATTATCAACTAACTTGCACTTTAGACCATTTATGGCCACAACAGCTCGCGCCACCAATGCATAGCAGTGGGGATAGTAAACCCCCATGGTGTCCTCCTGGGAAAAGGTGATTGGCAAGGTGCTTCCATCACTTCTACAGATGCTGTTGATGAGATAACTTGTCAATGGATGGTCTCCCGCTTTCCTTGCATAATTCTTCATAGAATTTTTGGAACTTTCCCCTGTGTGCGGACCACCAATTATGGTGTCGAACTCCCTGATGGGTGCGCAGTCAATATTGGATGGGGGCTCTCTTCTTGGCCTTTGACCTCTTGTCTTGTTCCTATCCTCTTCGTGCTCTCTTCGAGGTGACTCCTTTCGACGATTCCTCCTTTCCTCATTGTATCGAGGGCCTTGCCTGAACGTAGGGGCACTTATTTACCTACGGTGGTCATTTCTACCCTCAGCAAGGGCTCTAGAGAGCTCTTCATGATACGTCCTAGACAAAAAATCCCCAGTTATGTGTCCATTGGTTCGGTAGTATTGCAATATTACCTGTCTCTAGGCTCTCTTATTTTTTCCCCTGCCTCTACCTCTTCTTCTCGATAAGATCGATTACTTGTGGGTATCAGGTCCAACCTCTTCATACGCTAAGATGGCACGACATTTAACCTGGAAGTAGCTAGTGCTTGCCCCAAGGTAGGGGCTATGGTATGACTCGCTTGGGTCCATTATTGGTCCACCAGATGGGAAACAGGGTCTCTTCACTGCCTCTGGGGTAGTAGGAGCCCCATAGAGGTTCAATTTCGGTGGTCAATCAACTCTTTGTTGATGATTTCACTCCTCATCATTTCCACGAAGTCGTCATAGGTGGTTGGGTTCTTGTTTTGCACATCCCTCCAAAATAGGGTGTTCTTGTTGAGGCCTTCCCTTAATGCAGAGAGGGCCTCTCTGTCAATGACTTGTTCACAGTAAGTCATTTCGTTCGTAAAACAAGCCAGGTAACTATTTAGAGTTTTTTCGGCTTGTTACCTTATTACTTATATCCTCTGGTTAAGGGCATCTCCTTCTTTGCTTGGCAAGTATTGGTTCAGAAAGGCCTTTTTTAGGTCGGTTAGCTCCCGACACTACCGATTGGAATGTGGCTATACTAGATTTCGGTAGCCCCTGTTAGCATGAGATGAAAATCACAACATTTTAGTGTAAAGGAGGCTCCTCACAGAGACATCTGAGTTTTGTAGCTGTTGAGGTGTTTTGCGGGGTCACCTCTTCTTTCATATTTAGGTATCTTTGGCAGTACAAAGTGGCTAGGAACTGGGACCCTCCTTAGTTCTTGGAAGAATGGAAATCTTTCATCATCATCATCCAGCTCGAATGACCTACATGGACTGTCGGGATTGTCCTCCTCTTCTTGATAATGGGGTTGTGATGTTCCCACCTAATTTCTTGCGTTTGCTACATCTCTTCTCTCCGGCCTATTTCTAGGCGGTGATGACACTTCTTGAGGCTCATACCTCTGATGGTGTTCCCGTTTCCCTTGATGTGGGAGAGGTGGCTGAGGCCTATTTCTAGGTCTTGTGGGTCCAAGCCTATCAAAGACACTAACGGACCTTTGAGGCTCGTGTTCCTAGGGATATTCTGGGAGAAAGTTCTCTCCCACAGGAATATCACCACCATGGTGGCTTGTGACATAGTTGGTAGAAGTGTCAACTCCTGCTTCTCTTTCCACTGGATTGTCGGTTCCGTACGTTTATGGATATGTCATCGTATCATTTTCTTCACCCTCCTGGTGGAAAGTTCTATGTTGAGACACTTGGGACCCAGCCTATTGTTGCATCTGTATTAGTAGCTGCTGCATGGTAGCGTTTTATTGGGCTATATTTCTCATGTTGGCAGCCATTTCTCCAACGTCCCGCGCAAGGCGTGCTGTTATATCACCTTTTCTATGATGATGACGTGTAGAACTTCTTCAGAGGAGTCCTGCTACCCATTTCCGCAATGCGTTCCTTGGTGACTTGAACTCACCGAGTTTCCTAGATTGTCCTTTCGGAACAGTTCTTTGCTCAAGAACTAAGACCTTTTTTCAAGGCTTCTTCAACAGCTTTTACCATTAGGATGTACGTGGTTATGGTATCAAAGTTTCCAACATATGGAGCCAATCTGTGGACCCTAAAAACTTGATCAATGATATGGCGAACAAAAAATCAAAAACTCACGTCTTTGTAAGCCAAATCGCGATATACTCAAATCAAATTACTAATTATATTGATGAATTAATGAAGAGAATGATTTGAAGTGTGTAACCTGTTGTAATACGATTATTTGGTTGATAAAAAGGAGATCGGCCATGGAGTGTACTAGAGAGAATCAATGTTTACTTTGAATGTGTAAACTTGCATTACCCTTTAACGTATGGGGTGTGGGTTTTTATATGGAACCTTGAGTGATTGGGATTCGTCTAATGGTGGTTGATCCAATGGCCCCCATGTTGGTATCAATCAATCAATCAAACCATTATTCTAGGATGTCCATATCCTTACTGTTGTGCTAGGGGTCTGACTCGCAGGTATGTATGGACGGCATTGGCAGTATGTTGTCTTGTCAATCATTTTATAAGGTCCATTGTTGGTTGACTAGCCACCTGGCCAGGGATGAGTTCGCATTGAGGGCCTCTGAGAAAAGGAATCAAATGAGCAGCTCTTAGGCGAGCTTGCCTCGGCATGCATAGAACAGGGTCGTCCCGCCCTCATGTTATATGTGAATTTTGTCAGCTTGCCACGTGGTACGTTTGTATTATTTATATGAGTAACAAAAAACATAGTTCATTGTCACATAGAATCTATATTTCTATGTATTGTAAAAAACTAGATGAATCCGACTGAAGTGTTGTAGTCCAACTAGAGGCGGAACTAGATAAACTTTATCAACAAGAAAAGGTGTATTAGTCACAACCTGCAAAAAACAAGCTAGTTAGCTATGAGTGATCGAAATATAGCCATTTCTCACCACATGGCTAACAATCAAAGGACAAAAAAGGAGATTGTAGGCTTACTTAATGGAAAAGTACTTGGTGAGAAAACTATGATGAAGTCGCCCAAGTGGTGACTAACTATTTCTCAGAACTATTCACTCCTTCGCCACCAACGATTGAACCTTTTATGGACAGATTAGGATATATGAGAATCTCATTATTAATGGATCAATTGACACAAACCTTCTCAGAGATTGAAGTCAAAGAGGCTATGTTACATATATGTTCAAAATACTAGGTAATTTTATCTCACGAAAATAGTAGAACAGTAAAGAATTGAAAGTCAAAATATGAACACAAGAAATTTCGCCCTAAAGCAACAGGTTCAGAAAAAATTTCTAATCCCCTTTTGAGCTTCTGTGACCAGAAGAAACTACTGCATTAATCGGAATCGAGTGCACCAAAGTTAAAATATCAAGTCTCCAAGAACGTAATCACTCAAGATTACAATGATCCCTCACAAATACAGAATATTGTTTACTCAAGAACAACAAATCATCTTTTGTACCATATTACAGATCACTCAAGATCAAATCCAAAAGATGAACAGACTTCAGAGAGAGAGAGAGAGAGAGAGAGAGAGAGAGAGAGAACGAGTATTGAAGAACCCCCAGAAGAACCAAAGTTAGCGAGAAGTGGATGAATGAATTAATTCAAACCCTAAAATCAACCCGTGTATATATAGGAGCTACCAAAAGCTAATCCATACAACGGTAAAGGAGACAACACTTAGCAACATCTCGTTGAACTATTCTACTAACAAAAACATGTTTTCAAAATGTGTTTTTTACCTAACCATTGCAATTCAAAAACAGAACTTGTTTTAAGAGTCAGCAAACCAATTTTAGTCAACGGTCAGTTTATCCACTTTAACCACATCATGCTTTGTTCAACTTTGTGCCACGTTTCAACAATCTCCACCTTGGTACAATGGTTCCAGTTTCATCTATAGTGGTTACTTCATGTCATGACATCATTTGCTCGCTCATCTAATACAAAAATCAGCAAGAATTAATGTTCAACTGACTTAAACAATCCATAAATTTGTTTAAAGGCATCACCTTAGTACCTACATCGGTAGGATTAAAATGAGTAGAAATCTTTTGAAGTTTCACAACACATTGTGAAATAACGACTCTAATAAAGTAAAATTCACCATCAGTATGTTTAGATCTATTATGTAAAACATGATTTCTACTTAAATAATTAGCAAGTTGACTATCTGTACAAAGAACAACATCTTCAGTAAAACCAAATTCATATAGTAGGCTTTTAACTATATTCACTCCTTTATAGCATCTGCGATAGCTATATATTCTGTCTCAGTAGATGATAAGGCAACAATTTTTTGAAGTTGGGATTTCCAACTTATACATGAATTGCATAAAGTATACATATAAGGTAAAGTGAATTTTTTGTTATCCCTATCACATGCATAGTCAAAATCAGTATATCCTCCCAAAACAACACCATCATATTATTTCCTGAATTGAATTCCCAAATCAGAAGTTCTCTTGATATATTGAAGAAGCCATTTCATCTCTTCCCAATGAGTTTCTCCAAAATTAGACATATATATCTACTGAAAACACTTATAGAATATGCCATATTAGGTCTGGAACAAACCATTACTTACATAACAGACCCAACTACATTAGAGTATAACACTTTTGCCATTCTCTCAAATGCCTCTTTAGATTTAGGACATTGGTCATTTGAAAGTTTGAAATGAATTGCGTAAAGGCAAGCTAACACTTTTAGAATCAGACATAGCAAATTTTTCCAATAGTTTCAAAATGTATGATTTATGATTGAGATTTAGTGTGCCTTCTCTTCTATTTCTCTTAATTTCAATACCTAAAATCTTTCTGTCGAGACCTAAGTCCTTCATTTCAAATGCAATTTTTAATTTTTTTTTACTAACTCTATCTTTTTTATGTCATGACTTGCCATATGCATTTCATCTACTTAAAGAAGTACATAAAGCGAATCTTCTCTAACACTTCCTTTGCAATAAAGACATGTATCAAAATTACTACTTTTAAAATCGAGTCTAAGTGCAAAAGTATCAAATCTCTTGTACCATTATCTTGGAGCTTGTTTTAAGCTATATAGAGATTTTTAAAGAAGGCATACTAAGTCAGATTTCTTGTTTATTTCAAAATTTTTAGGTTGTTTCATGTAAATGATTTTATCAAGATCACTATTTAAAGAAATGTTTTGACATCCAATTGATCCAATTCCCAGTTAAACTGTGTGGCTAAGGGTAGGATTACTCTAACAGTTGTAAATTTTACAACTGTAGAAAAGATTTCATTGAAATATATTCCTTCTTTTTGAATAAATCCTTTTGCTACAAGTTTGGCTCTGTATCTAATATCATTCTTATTTTGCTCTCCTCTTTTAATTTTGAAAATCCATTTACAGTTAACAACCCTTTTACACTCAAGTCTTTTAGTTAGAGTCCATGATTTATTATTTTTAAGAGATAGTATTTCATCTTGCATTGCACCAACCAATGGTGAGAATCTTTGCTACTCATAGCTTCTTCAAAATAATAAGGTTCATTTTCAATCATACTCTGAAAAGTTAAAAGTGAAACATCTTCATTAGACCTAACAGAGGTATTATTTGTCTTCTGTGCCTATCTCTAACAAGTGATAATCATTTAAAGGTTGATTTGTTTCTAAAAGTTACTAATTCAACCCTAAAATCACATAATAGTGAATAACGTGGAATTAAACTTATCAATTAAAAGCAACAAGTCATTTTTTAATTATTCTAGATAGTCAATCAAGTCAAATTATCATATGTTGAATTGTCCCAATAATAAATAAAGTAATAAATAACACAAGATTTGATGATGGAGAAAGCCCTTAACTGGGTAAAAACTTCGGGAGCAAACTAGTAGTTTCCACTATAGACAATAAGAAATTACAATAGGATCTAAACTAGAAAACTCACTAAACTCTCTGATCTAATTCTTGCAATCTCTAAGACTCGTTGGAATGTGCTTCACTTACACCTGCACTCGATCTTTTGGAATTGTCTATCTGTTGGAACACCAAGAATGCCCCATTCTTGTACTCTTCATGTACTTCTAGTCCAATCTCTCTCAATTTTCAGTAACCTCTGAAAGATATTGAAAAAGTATCTTCTAGGAAGTGGGTGTTTTGGATTTTAAGAAATTTGATGTTTTTCCCAAAATTATGGTTGATTGAACTCAAGAATTAAAAGGTTAATCTAGATTGTTGGATGTATTCTTGGACTTGGAATGATGTTATGAAGACGTAAAACCATGATCAACCACCACAAAAAATGTACTTGGCATTGGGTGTTCATAACATGAGGAGTTTAGGTAGTATAGAATAGATAAAACTCTTCAAAACGAAAACTAGGATTTATCGGATAACACCATTGCTCGAGCACCAAGCTAGCAATGGCGAGCGAGAGGTGCATCATTCGAGCGAGATTCAGGAGACAATGATTCTGCTTTGGACGCTCGAGCATTAGCTAGGCGACAGGCTAGAGTAAATCCATCGACTCTTTGTTCTTGTTCCATATTCGAACCCAAAGACTTCTAATTCATTCCCTCCAAAAGACTCATTGACTTTTACAACTCTTTTCTAACAATCCTATTATTTTACAATAATTATTTTGTCTAAAGAATTTCCAATACAACTAAAACCTAACAATCTTCCTATTCAGTATTCTGTGACAAAACTATACAATATAAGTAAAGGATGTAAAAACAAAACTAATCTACCTAAACTCAAACTAAATGTCTATCTCTTACATTTCTTGAAATCTGTTTCCTAAAATCAATAACTCTAAAAACACATGATACAAGAAATATTATAATTGAAACATACTATCATATGCTAGCAAGATTGAGAAGCAATACTAGTGTTAATCAAAACAACAACTAAAACATTAATATCAGAAAACATCAAAACTCAAAAAAGCTAAACATTAAAAAAAATCCCTCTTACTACAAAATAAACTAAAATTTAAAAACATCTCATCTCTCCCTTTTTGCACAAATGACGAAGCTAACAATAATATATAATAACTCAAAGATGCACTTGATAGCATGCACAAGTATAATCAATTATCAGTAAACTTTCCCACATACTCAGTTCAAGTCTAAATGGACTAAATTGTATAAATGACACATGTGTTAAGTGTCACTAATTCCATGTGATCAAGACTCCAAACCTTATATTTGTGAGAAATGACATGCTAAACATCATTGTTAAATAAGTTTATTCCCCTATTAATGAAAGTCAAACCAATAATGCATATTAGGATATGTAAATGAAGCTCATTTTTCATGTATATTATTATTTTCCCCCTTACTTTGAGCATATATACATTTTCACACAATTTACATTTTTCTTTTAAACTCATCATTTTTATTTTTATTTTCAATTTTTCACATCTTATATGTGGTCTCTTCTAAATTAAGAGACTAAGATGACCCATGTAAAGAGTTTCAGGCCAATAACTCCAAGTTAGTTCACCATAGGGTATCAGGTTATGAGAAGCCACTCGAACTTAATTACTCGAGTCAAATAGGGTTCGAAGAAAAATATAAGATAAAATATTTTTATTTTATTTTAAGGGGATATACTCGAGCTTAGGTCTATTAAATTGAGGTCAATCTATGTTCAAGGTCACCTCACCTACAGATGACGGTCATCCCAAATCTCACACACGTGGTCAAGACTTACTCACAAGATTATAGTGTGTGCAGTGCAAATAGTATTCGAAGAAACCTATACTAAGTACTACACATCAACCTAAACATAGTAATGAAAAATATGCTACAGTACATCAATTAAACTCATACTTGGTCACACACACATGTTCAAGCAAATCATGTATCATGTTGTAGTAAAAAAAAATCTCTCTATATTTTTTTCAATATTTTTATTTAAAAAATATCAACCTTCCTAAAAAGTAAAATCAAATTAAAAAAAAAAAGATGCATGCAATAATGAATGAATCACAATTAATAAGTATGAACATACATCAAAAGTACCTAATCAATTAGGTATACAAACGCCTTATCTTTAAGAGCATAGCGATCAATTTCTAATTTTTTGGATCGCTCTTTTTCACCCAAACCTGACTAGTGGAAGGCTTATCCCAAGTCCACTCTGTCATAAACGTGGTCAAATGAGTCACTTGATTGGTAAGGAAGTCAATTTGATCATCAAAATCCTGATTTTTAACTCTATTGAAATTATTATTTCTATTTCTATTCAGGAATTTTTGACACCAAGGCATTATATGTCCTAACTCACGACAACTGAAACAAGTAGGGATAAACCTAGGTCCAAAGTTATGTGATCGCTGATATTTATTCCTAGGTTGGTAGGTCCTACGTTGTTGGTAGGCCTCTGTCCTACGATACCCTTATTCTTAAGTTCAGGATTAGGAACATACATGGGCTGGTTAGTGGGATAAAAATGTTTTGGAAGTATTAGCCCTATTATGATCGATCTGATTATATCCTAGACCTCCATTGTTCCAAGCCGGCTTGTTCAACCCAAAAAAAACAGTCCAACTTTTTAGATCCATTAGAGAAAGCAAAAATTTGAGACTTGGAATCTTCAAGTTCGCTCTGAAGGTTCTTAACTAGGATCTCTAATTTCTTATTCTCAACGGTCGGCTCACTGACTCTCCTAGATGATTTCTCAAGTTCACATGTAAGATCTTTAATCTTAGACTCTAAGGATTGATTTATAGTATCTAATTTGTTGACGCGCAAGGTAGACTCCTAAATGTCATCTACAAGTTTGTCTCTAACAAGCTCAAGTTCATTGACATTCTTAAGCACAACTTTATTTACCCTTTTAATCTTAAAACTCCCTTCAAATAATTTTTGATAAACCTCATGAAGCTCATCCTCATCTTCAAAATCTTCCTCGGATTGCTCACCACTATCTACTTCCTCAACATTCTCACTATCCTTATCAGATTCACTTTTAATCCTAGCAGTGAAGGCTAGATTCGTCAACAGTAAGTAACCAAAACCTTAGCACTTATGACATCTCACATATTTAGTCTCTTTCTAAACTCACTAGGACCACTTATATGTCTATCTTTAGTTTATTCTTATTTCTCAACATTTTTTAGAAATTCTTAACAAAGTAGAATATTTTCTCATCATTAAGTGATTCCGAATCAGATGAATCATACTTTTCTTCCTTAACAGTGTTCAAGGCTATAGACTTGTTCTTTTTAGGTTGAGATATGGTGAGTTCATAAGTTTGGAGAAATCCAACCAATTTTTCAATCTTAACAGCATCTAGATACTTGCTTTCCTCAATAGCCGTAGCTTTAGGCCTAAATCTTTCAGGTAATGATCTTAAGATTCTTCTGACAATCTTAGACTCAGGAATTCTCTCACCTAGGTTAAAAAATAGTTAAATATGTCATTGAAACTGGCATAGAAGTCACTGAAGGTCTCATCATCCTTCATCTTAATATCTTCAAATCTAGTGGTCAACATCTGTAACTTATAATTCTTATCAAAATGAGTTCCTTCATGTGTGGTTTGTAAAATATCTCAAACTCTTTAGCAACCACACACATAGATACATGCCTAAATTCTTCAGGTGATACGACCATAAATAAAGCATGGAGCCCTTTAATATTCCAATTATACTCATTTAAATCTTTCTTAGACCAAGTTGAAATATTAATAGGGATAACTACACTTGCAATTATGGTACATGGGGAGGTCCAACCATTCGCTACGCTAAACCAAATACACTTATCTATCGATTTCAGGAAAGTTCTCGTTCTCGCTTGTCAATAGCCATAGCTACTGCCGTCAAAATATGGCTGGATGGACAATGAACTACTCATCTAGAAAACTAGGGTTAGGAATCAAATTTGGCTCTGATATCACTTCAAAGTTACTTGTTCAACCCTAAAATTACCTAATAGGTGAACAACTTGGAATTAAGCTTATCAATTAAAAACAACAAGTCACTTTTTAATTGTCTTAGATATTCAGTCAATCAAGTCAAATTATCATATGTTGAATTGGCGCAGTAATAAATAAAGCAGTAAATAACACAAGATTTGATGACGGAGAAAACTATTAACTGGGTAAAAATTCTGAGACCAAACCAGTAGTTTCCACTGTAGACAATAAGAACTTACAATAGGATCTAGAATAGAAAACTTACTTGACTCGTTGATCTAATTCTTGTAATCTCCAAGACCCGCTGGAACATACTTCACTAACACCTGCTCTCAATCTTCTAGATTTTTCTATCTCCTGTGCAACACCAAGAATGCCTCGTTCTTGTTCTCTTCCTATGATTTGGGTCCAACCTCCCTTAATCTTTAGCAACCTCCAAAAGCAATTGAAAAAGTACATTCATAATGATATGTAGGAAGTGGGTTTTTGGATTATAATAAATTAGATGTTTTCCCAAACTTGTGGTTAATTGAACTCAAGAATCAAAAGGTTACTCTAGATTGTTGGATGTTTTCTTGGATCTTGGAATGATGTTATGAAGATGTAAAACAATGATTGACCACCACAAAAATTGTATTGGGCATTGTGTGTTTATAATAGGAGGAATTTAGGTAGTATAGGATAGATAAAACTCTTAAAAATGAAAACTAGGATTTCTTGGATAATACCGTTGCTCGAGCGCCAAGCTAGCGACAGGCGAGTGGGAGGTGCATTGCTCGGGCAAGAGCGGGGCGACAGGCAGACGATAATGATTATTCTTTGGACGCTCGAGTATCAGTTAGGCGACGGTTAGCGTAAATCCAACGACTATTTCTTCTTGTTCCATACTCGAACTCAAAAACTCATTACTCATCTACACAACCCTACAAAAGACTCCTTGACTTTTACAATACTTTTGTAACAATCCTATTATTTTACAATAATCTTTTTTCTAAAGAATTGCCAATATAATTAAAACTTAACAGTTTCCAAATCAGCTTCTGATTTATCAATAGGAGCTCCATCATCTGGAGTTTCCTCATTTCTCCCAGTGAACAGAGCATCAGTCTGATGAGATTCATCATCAGAATGCTCCATCTCAATTTCAATCTCTCTCTAAATTTTCAGTTTGACTAAAGGGTTTTGATATTTTCTCAGTTTTTTTAGATAGGGAATATCGTCTTCATTTTCAGTTTGACTAAACAGTTATGATCTTATAACCTTTGATTTCTCTTACCCATGGTCTATACCTCTTCACACATTCATCGTAACCTAAGAAAACACACTTTAGAACTCTATGCTATAATTTTCCCTCAGACTAATGTGCAAAAGCTGCACATCCAAAGATTTTCAGATTATTGAAATCAGCGATTTTCCGCTCCACATCTCTCAAGAGTTTTAAAGTGTATAGTACAAGCATGTCTCTGTTAATCAGATAACTTGCAGTTTTAGTAGCTTCTACCCAAAATAACTTGGGAAAACTAGAATTTAAAATCATGTATCTTACTTTGTCAAGAATAGTTCTATTTATTTTTTCAGCTAAGCCGTTTTGTTGTGGAGTGCGTGTCATGGTTCTGTGTCTTAATATGCCAGACAATTTACAATTTGCATAGCTCATCAAATTCAAAATTACAGAATTCTAAACCATTATCAATTCTTAATATTCTAAACTTTTTATCAATTTGACTTTCAATTAAAGTTTTCCATTCTTGGAAAACATTGAAAGTACCAAACTTGATTTTAAAAGAAAAATCCATTTTTTGTCGAAAAATCATCAATGATTTATAGAAAGTATCTAAAACTAGTATGAGTAGGTACAATGGTTGGTCCCCAAAGACCAGCATGCAAATATTCAAGTATAGACACGGATTTATGCATTCTAGGTAAAAATAGTAATTTGTTATGCTTTCCTAAGACGCAGTAATCACAAAAACTGAGTTTCTCAATATAATATTTTCCAAAGGCACCTTGTCTTCTCAAAATCAGTAACCCTTTTGTCACTAATATGACCCAACCTTTTGGTCCATATTTGTATCTTGTCATTTTGAACAAAGTTTGCTACTAAAGTGGAATAAAAAAGGTTTTCAGCTTTTAAAATGTAAAGGCCATGTCTCTTTGGGGGCTTCGAAAATCAATTGTGAATCCCTCAAGGTTTTAATGTATCCTTTATTGATCATTGTGTCGTAGTTTAAGTCATCTAAGACACCTAATATGATTTCTTTATAAATCAAGAACATACCAAGTATTTTCCAAAACTCCATCATTGTTACCATTTACTCTTAAAGATATAGTTCTTATTCCCTTAACTTAACTTGACATGTCATGTGATTATCCATCAAAACTTGACCACCATTTACATTTTCAAAGTCAGCGAACCATTCTCTGTTAGGATACATGTGAAATGTGCAACCTGAGTTAAGAATTCATTCTTGACTAGGTTGATAGTTTATAACATAAACTTCATCAATATTAGCCTCATTTTTATAGGCTAATGCTGCACCGCATCAATTTTAGACTTGTTTCTCATATCATTAGTCTCTTGGGATAATCTTTGATAAGATGACCTTATTTTTGAAAATATTTTTTACCTTTTGTTTTTACCTTTCATTTTATCTCTAAGGGTCCATTTGATTGTAAGGGTATAAAATTGATGGAAAGAAAATGAATTCTAGAGAAAATAATTTCCTAGAACTTGTTTTCCAAAGAATTGTTAATTAAGTGTGTTTGATTGATATAATTTTCCATTTGAAAAATTTTAGAAAATTTTAAAATTTTGGATTTTTTTTGTTCACGTTTAGTTTTANTTTTTTTTTTTTACAATTGGTTTTGAAATTTTATACCATTGCAAAAAAAAAATTACCATTCTAAACGTGAACCAAAAAAAAATTGGATTTCTTTTATTTTTGAAATTGTCCATGGAAAATGGGCTATCATACGTAGCCTAAGATTTCTTTTATTTTTGTATCATATCTACTTATTAGAATTACCATTCTTAAGACTAAACTTGGATTTAACCATTAAGTTTTCTCAATTGATAGATTCCTTTCTTTCATTTTTGAACTCTAACTCCTTATTCTTTAAAGCATTAATCGGTTTTGCTACCGGTACATC
>CAIGRL010128181.1:0-13458 GCA_903798325.1 Fraxinus xanthoxyloides | reverse complement strand
TATTCACAAGTGTTGGTGGTCACAGATTATTTGGTTATTTGTGACCAATAAATTGATTAATCTGTGACCGATAAACAATATTTTGACAATGAAAATATAAATTGTAAAAAAAAATAAAATAATGTGTGACTTAAAAAATTGTTAATTTGTGATTGATAATTTGTGATTGTCTAATAAGTGTGACTCATAATGTTTGGAATTTGTGACCTATAAATAAATTATGACGTTTTGATTTTTAATTTGTGATCGATGAACAAACTGTGACCCATAATTTTTTTGAATTATGAATTTAAAATAATTTATGATATAAAAATTTTGTTATTTGTGATCGATGAATAAATTATGACGTATAAACTTTATAAATTTGTGATTGATGAACAAATTGTGACATATAAAAAATTTTACTTGTGAGCGTAAAATAATTTGTGGCATATAAAAATTGTAATTTGTGATCAATTATGTTAAATTTGTGGTCAAATTATATGGATTTGTGATCTTAATATATTTAATTGGTAAAATATATGTTTAATTAATTAATTCACAAATAAATTTAAAATTATCTAAAATTTGAAATTCTAAACCTTGATCTCTTAAATTTGAAATTGGGAAACTTAATCTCTTCATTATGAAATCTTCCCTTTTATGAAATATATGGTTGAAAATAAGTTTTGAAAAATTGAGTTGTACAAAATGGATTATTTATTTTTAAAACAAAAATAGAATAATTAAAAAAAGTTTCTCACTCATCAGTAAAGTCTTGACTTTGTAAATTATAAAAGAAGACTTGAAAGTTTGGATCATTGAGTTCTTGGAATTATAAGTTGAAAGTTCGTGATTCCAATCTAATTCAAGGATTGATCATCAAATTTAGGTAAAAAATCGAATCACTTATTCGTGATATAATATACACGTGCACATTTAGACAATCTTATTATTTTACTTAAAGACTTTTTTTTATATTTTTTGGGCAATTCTATTTCTGCATTCTAACAACTAGAATCAAAGTAATATAAGTTGTCCACGTGCTTATCATTTTTGAATCTTGATTGTATGTTCTTGTCGAGCGATATTTAGGAATATTTATTATGTGATGATTGAATTATTTTAAACTGTGATCCTATTAAATGTAATTATTTGATTGGAATTTATTATATCGAAATTTTTATCAGAGATGGACTATGACTCTATCGTCTTGATTTAATTTTAGATTAAAAATTGTGAGCTTATGGGATATATGATTCATGTAATTTTTCAATTCTTGTAATTGTTGAATTTTGTAAATTGATTAAATGTTGAAAACCTAGAAGACGATGGATTCAAGAATTTATATAAAAAAAGATCGTTTCAAATTGCACCATGCAAACAGAATATGTCTGCACGTTGCATATTGTCGTCTATACTGGCAGACAGTTTTATATACTAGAGCATAAGATTTTGGTATGCATGCACACACTCGATTATGTGCGTGTTGTGCATGTCTGGGTTGACTTTTTGGTTTGATTTCATTTTATTTGCATACCGAGTCCGATCTAGATAAGTCAAGTTTGAAATTATTTTTTTACAAGCATGGTGATGAAGTCCTATTGCTACTTATTCTTGAAATTTTTTTGGCTAGAGATTTATATTAAATATTAGGCTTGCATCCATTAGTTTTTAATTTAATTTTTGAGTCATTTTTTAATCACAAATAATTGTTAATTTATCTCTTTATGAATGCATTAATTTATTTTCTGAAATGTCAATGTTTTGATATCATGACATGCATATTTATTTACGATATTGCTCCTAATACTATGAACATGATGAATATCATTGAAAACCGATTTTTTCTTGATTAATTTAATTTAGATTAAAATTTCTAGATTGAAAGATGCAATAATGAATTGTATATTAATTTGATTAATGTGAATAGCTGATAATTATTTAAAATTAAAATATATTGTTTTAAAATTGAGGGGAACATAGTGTTTATTTAAATAAAAACCCAGAGTCCCCTTTGATCAATCCATAAACTAAATAACGAGCTTATTTCATGCCAATATTACAACGGATTCTTTATAGGAGGGATGCGTTGTTCAAGTAACTTGATTGAATTCCTTTAGGTGTGATCATTTAAATAGAAGATGTTTTGTGGTCATCAAAACTAATTTCAAGTATTTTAATATCTAGGCAAATGTTAAACACTCAAATTGATACCATGTACGAACCTCCTATACATGCTCTAATTTCGATGACCAAATAAAATGGTGACTATACTAGGCTTATATAGATATTTGTTGTTAGATACGATTTGTCCAGTAAGAGGGTCCAACTTGCAGTTGATGTAGTCACGTTTCTTATAGAGGAGCTTGCCGAACTACAAGGAACAAACAATCGATACATTATTGTAGTTAGATGAATTTACACGTGCATTCACGTATCATATATTAAGCCCATATTTGGTACATATTAAAATTTTCATTTTCATTTTTCTATTCATTTTCAATCACGTATTTTTCAATAAAATAACATTTTCCATCACATCAGTAAGTTTCTTTCTTTTGCAACCACACATTTTCCATCGATCTACTTTTGCAGAATATATTCCTCCAAAATAATGTGGCTCAAACACACTCTAAATTATTATTTGCTGCTCAAAATTTTAATATGCATAGAATGATTATTTTTCAGCAAAAATGTCTCTTAGCATATTTGATGCAGCGTGAAAAAAGTGAATTCAAGTGAAAACCTTAAGAATGTGAAATTTGAAATCCACTAAAAAAAAGATAGCTCACAAATTTTATTAATTGAAAGATGATCAAAGAAGATGAATTAATCATTTATTTATAAGAGTATACATGAAAACCTAGTTAAAATAAACTAAAATTACGAAAAATCCGAAATAAACTAAATGACAGAAATAGCACCAAAACTTAAAAAATTGTTTCGAATCTTAAATGAACTCAGATAGCCAAAACCCATTATATGCATAGCCGTTAGCTCTACTTGTCTTGTAGTTTTCTTCCGAAATGGTATTACGATTTATGGGGATCAAACCAAAACTGGACTACCATACCTGTACTTTTGCCAAGTTTCCTTTAATCCATTCAACGATTTGTTATACATTAATTCCTTCCACCTCTGAAGAACTCGATTGTTTGTGGCTACAATCATTGGCGGATCCAACATGTGATAAGAACTGACAACCATTTTTGTTGTATCTATCGATTTTTTCCCTTATATTTTTTGGCAGCCACTCTCACCTCCCGTGCTTTATATTCATCCTAGATCCGCTACTGGCTACAGTCAAAGTTAATGGTATAAGAATTGGCACCTCCCTCTCTCTTATAGAAAATGTAAAAACACTGCCGATTAAGCCAAATTCTCAAGCCTCTTATAATAACCGCATCAAATATTGCCTTAAAACTTACGTTTAGAAAAAAAAATCATTTTTGAGGTACAAATGCATCTAAAAACTATTTTCTTTGACCAAGCAAATATTTCATCTAGATCTACTTTTACGTAAATGAACTTATAAAATTACAAAGAACACCCCCTGACGAGATTTGTAAAAAATTGTGTATAGTATTGAAAAAAAAGATTCGGGTTGACCAAAATCTATCAAAGAAGTCGCTCTTCTGCCTTTCCTTTGTGCATTTGTACCATTTTATCATCACAAATCAAACGACCACATTTGGCTTTAAGCTATTGCAACTTTTGATTGTGCAACATTTCATTCATTAATTACTTCATATTCTTTAATTTTTGCATTGAGATAGCTATTCTACCAATTTTGTCAAGATAAACAAGACATATCCTGTCACAAGTTGTTCCCACCATGGTCTTGAATCTCTTGATGAAGTAAAGACGTGAGGACTAATAGAATTTGAAAAATGTATAATATGTACTTCTTTGAATTTGAAATTAAATATTGTTGGTGTTGTATTTGTTGTTGATGTTTGATGATAAAAAAGGAAGCTCCATAAAATCAATAGGAAGAATTGCTCACATACCAATCAGCGAGGCCTATTTGGGTTGTTTGTTTACTCATAACTAAATACCTAAAATTTAAAATAAATAATTTTTTGATTGGTTGTGATTAAAAATAAATGGTTATTTTGAAATACTCCTACAAGTTACGTTCACGTGATTTTTTTTCCCTTTTGTCTAGTTCATTGTGACCATCAAGATCCGAGACAATTAAAATGGAGTTTTTTTTTTGTCTTGTGATACTTATCTTTGTTTTACATCACTGGATTTGGACATTAATTCGATATTTCAAATCCTCTTAAAATATCATAGGTATACCTTTTTAAATTTCTTTATAATTTTTTTTTTTTTTTACAAACATGATTCTCATGTGATATACTTTGGATTGCAAACTTTGATAAAGTTCAATAGATTCATTATTTTGAAAATGCTGCATCTTAAACTCTTCATATCTATTACTTTCACTTTTTAAGACATATCATGCGTTGTCTAGATATTAACTAATTTTTATTTTGAGCCTTCCAAATAGTGCGTTTAAACAAAATTATTAACTCATAAATTCTATCACAATCACTTATCAAGTGTTACGACATACAACTATCTTATTACTACTCATAGTTCAAACTTGTCTAATTTTAAGATCGACAATTTTTTTTTTTTTAAATGGAAAAGCTGAACGCAATTTAAAAATAAAAATAATAAAAAAAAATAACAAACTTTTCCTTGAAAACCTTCAAAATTCTTTAACCTCCGTTCTTCTACCCACCACCGCCAACCATCCAAACCCGCGACCCAATAGGCAGAAAACGGGTTGAAACCTGCAAATCCCTCCACCCGCCCCCGCCTCTCTCTCTCTCTCTCTCTCTACATGTACGTATACCCAAATATATTATACACAGAGATATACATACATCATGTGTTTCTGTAGCTACGTTGTATAACAGTACCTTCAGAATATTTTTCTCAATAATTTGTTCCCCTGTTCTTCATTCATTTACTAATCACTTTGTTGTACCCAGACAACGCGCCTGTTTTTCGTTTATCCTTGTTTTTTACCCTTTTTGGTTGCATTTAATTTCTGTTTTTGTTTTGGTTCGTGAAAGGACCTACTTTTGTTGGGTAACTGCAATTGGGTTTTGAAGGTTCGTGCCTTTTTAAGCTAAATTAGTTAGGGTTTCGAGTTTATTGCATTATTTTTTAGGGGAATGGCGATTTGAAATTTACATTTTGATGCTTGAATGATAGTTATTTTTTATTTTTTTTGGGTTTTGCTTAATTAGAATGTTAATGAGGTGAAGATGAATCAAGGAGAAGCTGCCGAAACCAGCACCACTCTGGATCCCAATTCTGTAGAGGTAATTACTTCAACTTCTCCCGCTTTAATGTGAATGCAGTTTTTTCCTGTTTATAACGTTGTGCAAAAGAGAAAAGAGTTGCTGTCATGCATGGTAATGATTTTAATGTGCGAGACACTACATGCTTGATTCTGGATGCTTCAATAGCTTGCAACTTTGTTTGTGATGCTGATTCTGATCAATATTTTTGTATTGGGTTTCTTTCTTTGGAAGAGAAGGATGTGTTATATAACTAACCGGTCATGGTGTATGTAACTTGTTTTGCTATGTAAAGCGACATTTATATGAGGTGGTTAAGACTATATAGCAATAAACTCAGAACAGATCTAGAAAGATTCTCTAGAAAGATTCACTGACAGGGGATAATTATTTAGGTAAGATTTGAAAGTTTCTAGCTTTGGCAATGGGACGCCGTTTCACGTGTTCCCAGGTTTATACCATCCTTTTGGGATTACTACACGTCTACTTCTGTTTTGGCATCTGTACTGTAACACGCGTATTCTTTACGATAGTATGAGCGGATACCTTTGAGTGATCTTCCTTTTAATTTTATTACTATTGCCTCTCACTTTCTCTCTTTATTGGATTTTCTTAATATTAAAAACTTTCTAATATCATTATTCATGTACGACGAGTTCCATATGCAGTCAATTCGGTGCTTATAGGTTCTAATTACAACATCATAAAATAAAATTATGCACGTGGGGGTAGTTTCTAAAATAATTTTCAACTATTGAGTGTCTCAAATTGGCATTTGCCTTCTATAGTATCTTGTATCGCTTGACATAGAGGCACATACAAATCTCGGGGCACCAAACTAGGTTTATTGTTTTCAATATGGGCATGGCCATAAATTGATGACTTGTATACTTATATATGGATAAAGAATACATAAATTTTGTCCTGTGAAACACCTTATAGAAGCATTTTTAGTTAACTTGGAGACTCTTTTAATGATGATTGATGAATATGCAGTGCTGATGCAAATGTCAAGTAAACAGTCTTTGTACATATACACACACAAGATACAAAGAATTTATTTAGGAAAGCTTCAGGAAATCTCTCATAAAGCCTCCTATAAATAATTTTGCTTAGATTATGTGGATAATAAGTTCTCTACTGGGTTAGGGATGGTTTCCTGAGGAAAGGAAGAGATTTATGGAATTTTAGGATGTTGTGGATGCTGAAAGACAGTTCTGGGAACAATGAAGTTTTAGAAGATTCGTCAGTTTTTGATGTTTACCATTTCAAAAGGGAACATGGTTATGCTTTGATTTCATGACTAGAAGAAATATTATAGTGTTGACTTGAAACTGAGAAAAAAAGAATTCTCGCAAGTGGAAAAGCGGATCACTTTATTGATTTTTCTTAATGAACAACTTTGTTGAAAGATAAAGGATTACACGAGTATTTTTAGACTCTTAAGGACTTATACTAGACTAGATAAAGGAGCAGGAGTCCTAGATGGCTAGTAAGGTTATTCTTGATCAATGCACACCACTTTCTAAACTATTAAACAATTAATCAAAATTAGTATAGGACTATGCCCTATAGATATATATGTCCGTCACAAACATTTATTAGAAGGCTTTCATAAGTCTTAATAAAATCCCATCATCCTTTCAAAATAAAGCACTCAAATATTATTCTAAATATGCCAAAACTTGTTGCAAATTTCATTGTAGAATTCTAGATGTAACCTCATTTTTGTGATTATGTTCTGCATCAAAAACGTTATGAAGTACAAGGGCAATATATCATCTATTCTCTTCTGCTTTGCTTTATCTAATATCAAGTCCATACGTAAACTATATGCTCAAAATAGATTTTATTATTTCCGTTCCCCTATTTTCACTTGGTTTGCCATTAATATTAATCTCAACTTTTCTGGGGTGCAATTAGCAGCATTTTGTGAATGTGTTTGTGTACTATTTTAGTTGATCAGGCTCATTTATTACTCTACCTCATTATTTTACCACCAATCTATTTTCACATTTTTGCGGGGTATGTATTTACTACTTCTAAGCCCAACTTGTAGTTGTTGCAGAATCATATTGAAGTCCTCTAGAGATTTTCATTTTAACCTAGTAAGAGTTGTTCAATCACAAAATGTTTTCTGCTTTTTCCCAACCAACTCTATTTTCTTTGTAGTATCATGTCCAATTTGACTGGTCATTTAAAATTATTAATGATGGAATGTAGATATTGGAATTGTCCAATGTTAGGTACTTCAACTCTTCAATGCTCGTTTCCTTCCCATTTTGTGCTACCTAGAGTGTAATTACACTTCGTGCATTTTCCTCACTTTTGCCTGCGATAAATGCTTTTATATCAAGATAATTTGAGCATAGCTCTACTTGTGTGAAATCTCATTCACACACACACCAAATAAAAAAACGTTGGTCATTTTCTTGTATGCCTCTCGTCATTATAATAGAAACAAAATAATATTAATAGGTAACTACTAAATTATCCTGCATTATTTTCTCTATAACCGTCGTTCTATTTTAAGCCAACTCAGTCATTTCAATATATACTAGCTTTAACATATTTCTTTTTCTAGAATACACCATAACATGCTTCTTCACAATAATTGAAAACCATACGAAGATTGTTTATAATTCATCCCATAGAGCATGTTTCGCTGTGCTAAAAGTAAGTCAAACTTACTTTCAAGTTATATATTTTTCCAAACATGACCTTTTTTCCTAATAGAACTTAGAGAAGTAATATTTTGCTTAGCTAAACATACTTGTTCCTTGACAGAAGATCTCTTGGGGGGTAAATCAAAGTTGATTCTCTGTTAGTGTCATTTCAAACCTTGAGTCAGCTGTCAAGTTATCTCCCTGAGTTCTGTCACGTGATTTTTCAATTTAATGTACTGAGAATTTGCACAATTTTGAATCATTTTCAGTTGAAATGCATACGATACCTAACTTTGTATAATCTTTCTTATCTGATAAGGGTTGTAAATTGTATACTTGGGGCGAGCTTCACACTTCACTTTGCTCAAATTCATCCTGATGTTAATTAGCCTGAGAAAATGTTCAAACTTGCCCGCTTTATGTTTGAGCTGAGCCTTAACAAGCTTTTGTGAATTAACTTTTGAGTTGAGCGCTTGGTTAATTTTCACTATATTTGGTATTTTAAAGTCTCAGATTGAAAATTTCACAAGCTTAGAAATTTGTTTGCTTCTAAAGTTGAGTTCTTGTGGGCATGCATCAATACCGAGCTACTCAAACTATATACAGCCCCAAAGTCAGAGAAACTTCCTAAATTTAATACCATCTGGTCTTTACCTAGAACCTCATTCTCTCCTCTCTTGGGTCAACACATTTGTATCTATTGACATATTATAATATATTAAATATAAAACAAAAGTATTGGAATAAAAGATTTGATTGTTTAACTCTTTTCTAGCCCCAAGGCACTCTGGTATGGCTGAGATTTTAGTTTGCTTACACTAATGTGTAATTACTGAAGTTTATTTGAGATTTCTGTTCTCAATACCTTAGTTTGCATTAGAGCTGGACTGCATAACTGAAAATGAGTGAGGAGTCTTATTGTTAAAGAGGAATGGCTAGAGTAGTGCATGATTTTTTGAGCAGTTAATTTTTTCCTCTAAGTTTGTCCATTTATGTTGGATGCCTAGGGAGAAAACTAAGCCCCCTATTTGGTTTGGATAAAAATCATATTTTTAGTAGATTGTTATTAAAAATTGATGAAATGAGTGGATGAAAAGTTGATAGAAGTTGTCGGTCCCATGATATCTGAGGTTAAAAATAAGTTTGAAGAAAAGTGAGTTTTAAGAAATAGGGGCCGAACAGGGGCCAAAATATTTTTGGAATATAATTTGGTCTTTTTCATTTTCAAATCTGCAATGCAGTGGCAGCATTTTCAATGAACGATTTGACCTGTCTGGAAGCTGAGTTATAAATGCATGGGTTCTTTGCTAGAAAATAGTGCTATCTTTTTCTTATTACTCCCCCTACCTCTTATAGTTTTTATGTTCTTTCGTTTGAGGTGACCTCTAGTAAATATGGGTTCTTACGAGCTCCCCCTCATATGTTAAAAGCACCAGGTTGTTGATGAAGTTCATATATCTTCATATTATCCTGCTAATCCTGCTGTGGCATCATGGAGCACACATGGGGGGAATCATATTATGAGGGAGAATGGAACCCTGTCTAATCCCAGTTACCACCATGATCAGCGTGTGGAGCCAAGCTCAAGAAATGTTCAAGATGGGATGAATGTGGCTTCCATTGCTTCTACATCAAATTCAGGAGTAACAAATGTTGCACAAGGTTATAGTGGTTATGCTACCTATCCAAACACTGATCCATATGGATACAACAGCTCAGGATATGCAGGTTACTATAGTGGCTACCAACAGCAGTCCAATCAATACCAACAGCAGTCAAATCAATATCAACAACAATCCAATCAATACCAACAGCAGTCCAATCAATGCCAACAGCAGTCCGATCAACCATACCCTCAGTCTATAGGAGCTCACCAAAACACAGGTCCTCATCAGCCTCTTTCCTCATTTCAGAATACAGGGTCTTATACTGGACCTGCAAGTTATTCAAGCACTTATTACAATCCTGGTGATTATCAGACGTCTGGAAGTTACACGAGTGGCACCTACGGTGCTCAGACCAACTTGTGGCATGGCGGTCAGTATGCAGAATACAGTTCTAATCAATATCCAACCTACAAACCAGAAACAAATGCAGCTTATAGTTCTACCACTGCTGTTGCAACTTCACAATATCAGCAACATTATAAGCAATGGTCAGAGTATTATAATCAAATTCAAACGGATGTTAGCTGTGCTCCTGGGACAGAGAACTTGTCCGTTTCTAGTGAATCTAATCTGACTTGTTCTGTTCCTAGTGCAAGTGGTGGGTATTCAGTTTCAAACTACCAGCTGCCTGCCCTTTATACCCCATCCTGGAGACAAGAATCCAGTTCATCTGAGTCTACACCCTTGCAGGTTTGGTTGTTCCTTTGACTTAGAGTTACCAAGAAGTTGCTGTTTTATTATGCATGGCTATGTATGCATTGTTATTTAATTTATACTTCTGCATGCTTTTTATTTCTATTATGTTTTCTTATTAAACTGACCTTAATTGTTTAATCGAAAAAATAGTTTTATTTGCATGTGAAATATAGTCTCTCTATTGCCCTTGCCTTTTATTGAAGAACTTTGGCATCTGGAGATTGACAAAACAAAAATCCTACTCTTCTGATGATAATGTCTCTCTTGGAGCATAATGTTTGTCACATTCAACTTCATGTTGTTGGAGTAGTTCTGTTTCATGGATGGATTAGTTATACAATTCGATGCTCTATCTTCCTTAGTTCTTTAGTCATGCAAGGAGTTTAGAGATGAAGTCAGGCATGATTATGGTAACTTCACGAGAATGCCAGCATTCAAATGTGTTTGACAATACTATCATCATTTAAAAACACACTAAGGCAGAATTAGAAAATCATGTACATGCATTTTTTTTTTCACACACATTTAAGTTATTTTTAGAAGTCTGACTTTGTGTGTATAATGAAGTTCTGTGTTCTTCCGAAGGAGCACCGACTGGCATTTGTGGAAGTGGTATGAAAGATGATGATTTTTATGCGTCTCATTACAAATTTTTTTTTTGATAGGTAATCATATAATTTTATTATAAATAAAGAATACACAGGGAGCGTATAAAATAATTCTCTAATCTGCTATGTGGTCCATATTTGGTCTTCAAAACATCGGTTGTTCCTTTCCCTCCACACACACCATACANACATGCATTTTTTTTTTCACACACATTTAAGTTATTTTTAGAAGTCTGACTTTGTGTGTATAATGAAGTTCTGTGTTCTTCCGAAGGAGCACCGACTGGCATTTGTGGAAGTGGTATGAAAGATGATGATTTTTATGCGTCTCATTACAAATTTTTTTTTTGATAGGTAATCATATAATTTTATTATAAATAAAGAATACACAGGGAGCGTATAAAATAATTCTCTAATCTGCTATGTGGTCCATATTTGGTCTTCAAAACATCGGTTGTTCCTTTCCCTCCACACACACCATACAATGCATCCCGGGATAAGATTCCATACAAGCTTGCTATCCTTATCGCGTGCCTTTCTCTTCCATGCTCGCAACACATCCTCTACACGTCTAGACAACACTCAATCTATATGTTGAGAAGCCAGAATACTATTCCACAGCCAGCAAACTCCATCACAATGAATGAACAGATGGTCATGTGTCTCCCCATCACTCCACATATAACACCACTCGGTAACATAAAAGCCTTTTCTTCGAAAATTATCCATCGTTAATGCCCTTCTCCTCACAACCGTCCATAATAAAATGCCACCCGTGGAGACATTTTGCATTGCCACACCATCTTCCTAGGGGAAAGAACTCTCCACAGGTCCCAAAAAGGATCTAAAGTAGGAGCGAACTGAAAAAGTACCATTCCGTGCCAACCTCTATCTACTACGATCACCCTCTCCTTCCCGAATTTGCACATCATACAAAGAGGTTAGAAGCAGTTCATAATCATCTAATTTCCAATCCTGCAAACCACTCTTGAAAATTTATATTCCAATTATAACTCCCATTGTGAATGACTATGACGTCATTCACCATAGCGGAAGGCACCAAAGGGATGCGATGCAAGGAGGGAAACCCTACCTTTAGCGGTTGATCTCCACACCAAACATTATCCCAAAATCTGATATTATTGCCATTCCCCACGACAAAAGTCAATTTATCCTGAAGGTCGCTCCATCCACATCGAATGTACCTCCACAAACTCACCCCGTAAGAACCACGACCCTAACCCGAGGACCAACCCCCTTCCATCACACCATACTTCGCCCCTATGATTTCTCTCAAGAAACTCACCAAATCGCCACAGCCATTACAGATTCTCACTTCTAGAGAATAACTTTCCTTTATATTTGTAGTATAGAAAAAGAATTATGATTGGTTGAAGTACTGAGGTTAATTTTATTATAACCCTAACGCTAACCTACTAAATAAACGAAGTAAGTCAGCATTAGTCGCACAATTTTTCTGGAACATGGTACTCATTTCATAAACTAAAATCAGTTTTGCTTCCATGCACAAACATCAATGAAAATCTATGGTACCTATCCCTTTCTGCTTCTTCTTGCTCTTTCCTCATTGTGCATCCTTCTTGCGTCGAGAAAGAAACTTCTGATATTACCAGAAAAAAATATAGGGTGGGCAGAAAACCTTTCTTGGTTCTACTTGAGTTGTTGACCACCATCAACATCCTTGAAAACTATAGTTCTATTAACAAGAAGTTCATAAAATCAACTTGAACAACAAGAGAGTTCTTTTGCAACATGAAGATCTTCTAATCATTTCCTTTTTGAATTCTGGGAATGAAGCAAAGGAATAAAATGAAAGAGGATTATTTGCAGACTTAGCTGGATCATTAACTGAGAAAGGCGACCTACAATTCAATGAGATGCAAAGTTAATTGGTAATAAGTTCTTTGAATCATTAAGTTAAACCGGGATTCAAAGAAACTCTTTACCTCGTTTATTTTCTTTAAGCCACATAAGTTTTATCTGCGAGAAGCTTATCATTGTGATATTCCTAGATGGGTTTGCTGTGACCTGTGAACCAGTTTTCTACCAATTGGACATTGGCAAAATCGTGAAGCTAAACTAGGCTGTGTTGAATTATTCTATTGAGCTTTAATCACGACCAGACCATGCCTTACTAGGGATTGGTGTCTCAAAATTGTAGTGTGCAGTATAGAAATACTTTGAAGTTTTTTCACGGTCTCCTGTTCTATAACTATGAGCACTGTCTGGTTGTTTATGGAGGGTGGATGATGTGCCATGGCTATCAGATTGGTGCTTGAAATACTTTTGTCGGCCGTTACACTTTCTATAATATGATTTTAGAATTGTAAATGTAAACTTTGGATATGCTACTCTTTGTTTTTGTATCCAAATTTGCTCTTATGGTTTTAATGCCATTGATGAAGGTTCCTCAATCTCTTCAAATATCTGAAAAGCTACAGGACTTGTTACCAGTTTCTTCTATGTAATAAGGGAATTATTAATATATTGAGATGAA
>CAIGRL010128176.1:0-10589 GCA_903798325.1 Fraxinus xanthoxyloides | reverse complement strand
TATATAGTCTCTTTATATTTAAATTTTGTATTCAATTTTCATTATGCAGAATTAATGTAACTCTAGCATCTTTTTTTTCTTTATTTTCTTTGAATTGTTTAACAGGATATTGGTGATGTGACAACTTATTATCATTCACATTTTTCTTTGTCTCCTCCTCTCTCTCGTGAAAATTAAACTGTCTAATAACATTATTGAACATAGACTGTCAGTCTACCACATCAACGACATTTCATCATCATAATGATAAATATCATTATTCTTTGTTATATTCACCTTTTGGCTAGAAGCTTGCTCATATATCTCAAGTACATCCTTAACGCTTGTTTGGACTGAAGTTCTTCCGTGTTTTTAAAAAAAAAATATGACCATTGTAGGTCGAAAAGATATTGTCATCCTACACAAATATGACTAGGGTATTACCACTACAAATTTTATCAAGTACACCACAAATTTCTTATTTACTTAAGTATCATTAAGTAAAATTACATAATTAGGGTTTTAAATATTTTTTAATTAAATAAATTATTGTTACACCACAAATATAAAATCTAATTTCTTTCTTTCATTTTCCTTAACATCTAATTGCTCATAGTTATTCCGGCTGCTTTTGTTTTCTTCCACGGATTGTTTTCCATAGCCTGCACTACTGCTCGGTTTTCTATCAGTATAGGAAACCTAATTCTTCTACACTATCTGAGTTCCGTATTAAAGAATATAATCAGCAGGATAATTTATCAGAATCGCTGGCAGAAATGTAGACAACAAGAATTTTTCAGGGAAAGACTACAATGAAAGGTAGGAGAGAATGAATGAGTTGATAACCAGTAGTTCATGTTTTTGGCTGATCTGTTGGAATTGATATCCTAAAGGTTGTCAATAAGCTAACCATACAGTAATTCTACTAAGAAGGTATTGACGAAGTTCAGTGTTTATTTAATAGAAGCACGAGTTCGGGGGATTTATAAGCTCCTCTATAATTTTTTTCAAGAGTGTTCAGCAGATATGATCTACCACATAGAAAAATTTGTGTTGGTTCTTACTTTTGTCACCAAAAATTGAAAAGAAAAATTATAATCACTCCATGCCCAACCCCATCTAACCCTTCTCTCCCATTCCTCCAAATCATATACGGTCCTAGATGCATCCAAAGAAATCCAATCAGCTATTTTACTGTCAAATAACTAAACTGTTATTGGGGTCATATAACTTGCTGATGAATGATCTTTGCACATGAACCTGGATACAAATTGATTACCAATACATTAATCACTTAGGCTGACTAATTCATTGAAGAACATAAACAGATTTGAAAATTGGCAATTTCAACGGTAACCATCCATATATTTCTTTCAATCTATAATACACCAAAGGGGAGATGGGACGTAAACATGGAATCTTCCTGCAAATGATTTGAAATCTATTTTCTTTAAAAAATCCAACATAATATTACAATTAAAATCTTGTTAAAAGCAATTAAAAAGGCTATGAACCAATAGATAAGGGTTCTTAGGTAGTAACTGCATTTAACATTGAGATACTGCACATTCTTGTTTTAGAATCAGTGAAAATGTTTAAAGGATGAGAAAAATGAGGAGTAATATTGGGGTGATGAGCACAACACAATGTACGCAACATAGATTTTCCCTTTTTCCCAATTTTGCCATCTACTTTACAAGTGGAAGCTGAGTATAAATATATTAAAAAACTAGGGATTGTTTTGTATTGGTGGGCCATATGATGTGACCTAAGAATACATTTTCGTAAAAAAATGGCACCCAAACGAGGATTAATGTTCTCACCGTCGTTTGGTATAGCTTTATGGAATACCATGTTGTCATCTGCGAAGAATAAGTGAGTCACACCGCTTTAATTGCTTCCCTTTTTTTTTTTTTTTATCATTTTTGGATTCTATTTTGAAACTCATCTTGTACACATCGACAAATACAAAATAGGATGAAATTGAGCCCATAAGTAATTTTATAAAAAAATTAAAAAGAAAAGAGAAATAAATTCAGATAATTGGGGGCCTAGAACCCCCAAAGCCCCCTTCCATCCACCCTAGCCCCCATGATAAAATTCACGCACTTTCCCAAGACTCGACCCCCTGTTACACTGTTCCTAACTCATGTTGGAAATTTTTGATAAAAACGTGTTTCTGACGTGAGCTTGTCAAAATCGCGATAACCTACAAAAAACTTCATGTATGTTGAAAATATTATAAATTTTTTCCTCATGATAGTTTCTTAAATTGTGTGAAATTATTTTTCTTAGTAATTGATTCTATGATTATCAAACAATCTTTTCTTTTTAATTTACTTGTATATATATACGATCTTCTATTTTTAATATTGAAACAAGTTTATTATATACAATTTATAATATTTTAACATGGTATGAGAGCAAGTTTGATCTTGATTAATCTTGCAATTGTTCCATTTTTTCAACGAGCGGTCCAACCTATATCACATCTAACCTCTATATCGCGTTGACAATCTCTACCCTCTACCTTACTCTAAAAGGTTAAACATGGTCCACGAACTTTCAGATTGGAGCAAGTTAGCCCCTTCTGATATCTTCTAAGTTTTTCTGTGATCGCTCCTATTGTTATTGCTAATGTTAGAATTAAGATAATGGATTCGAACCACAAGACCTTCATGTTGAGGGAGGAATTGTTTGTGATTTTGCTGTTGACACCTCTTGTTTGGAAGAAAAATCTATATTTCCACCATATTTATTTCCATCACATCTTTTAGCCTCTTAGTGTGCCTGGGTTCTTGTTTTTAGTCCAGTTTTTGGCTCAATCTTTGAGTGGATTGCAGGTAATACCATGAATTCCTGGAGTGCTATTTTTTGTACTAGTTGGATGTGCCCCTCAAGTCTTGGTGGATAAAGGTATCCTTTCGCACGAGGTTCTACTTTTTGGTTGGCTTAGTTGGCATGCGATGTAAATACAATTCTGAAGTACCATTTAAGTCATTGCCCGGATCAATTTTATTTTTACACCACCATATTGAGTTTGAGAGCGAGATGTTGATATGAAAAGATTATAAAATTATTCTTCATGATAAGTTTTCAATTGTGTGAGATTATTTTTTTTAGTAGTTGATTGTGTCATGCAATCTTTCCTTTCAGAGTTATTTGTAGCTCCATAAATAAGGTATTCTATTTTATGATACCGAGACAAATTTATTATATACGATTTATATTATTTTAACAGTATACATACAAATAGATAGATATACAGAATGTCTGGTGGTTTATCAAGTGTATATTGGATTATTTAACTAAAATAATTGAAACCAATTAAGGGGTTAGACCAGGTTGTCATGTTCCTGTCCTGTACTTCGATATTTTTCAAGAAATGCCAAAATGACTTATAACTTTCTTAGTGGAATTTACTAATTTCTTTCCTCGCGTTTGTGGAAAAACTCCATTAAAACAAAGAATAGTGGGTCTAATTATTATGACTTTGGATGGATCAATTTCCAAAATGAATTTAAAAGAAATCGTCGGTCTATATTGGATGGATCATGCTATGTGTACGTACATATCATGATCCATAGGGGTTGACATAGCGGCAACGTGGCCGTTATGTCAAAGTTTATAGATAATGTTATGTACACTTAGCATTATCCATATTGGATAGAAAAAACAAATTCATCTTAGAAAAGAGATAAATGTTGTGGAAATAACTCCAACATTCTTGACCTTAATTTCCTCATTGCTAGAAACAGGACTTTGTGGTTTTATTTTGGAAGCTATTCTAGTGATTTGTGAACCAAATTATACAACTTAACTCTTAAGACAGTGACGAATGTACCTTGAAGTTTATCTCTATTATTTGGTTAGAAAAATCAACGGGATACAAACATTATTAGTCGCTAAGTTAAGTGTTGTTTTGTTTTGTTCATCATAACCATTTTTTTTTTTGGTTGGTTTTTGTTTCGAAAAAGTCCTTTAATACATTGCTTTTGTTATCTAGATTGGCAAAAAAAAAATGCTTATTCTTCCAATAAACCATTGGGTTTATGAACAATTTTACATTGGAAGAATCAATACTTGAATGTCTGGATGACAAAACTAACGCATATTTACACCATAGAGGTACGTAGTTTCATGTTTTGGAAACACGCGCCTTACTGAAACAAAAATAGAAATTTGGAGTTCAAAGTTAAACGACATTGTAAGTTTGGCGACTAACAGCATTTTAAACCTAAAAACCAAACACGTTTTTGCAACATGAGGTCTCTATATAGAGGGTAGATATGTCTCATTTAGCATAAGAACTTGTACAACTCAAAATTTTATATTATGGAGAAACTCTGCTGCTTTATTATTATTGTAGTGTTATCAGTAAACTGCCTTTCAGGTTGCTTTGGCAGAAGCACTTCTTGCCTTCAAAACCAGAATTACTTCAGATCCCAGCAATATCTTGACCGCTAACTGGTCGACGAAATCGTCTTTTTGCAACTGGATTGGCATTTCCTGCAGCAGAAAGCAGTTTAGAGTAACAGCCTTAAATTTTTCGGGTTTTGGGTTCAGAGGAACCATTGCTCCACATATTGGAAATTTGACATTTCTCAGTTATTTAGACCTCAGCTCCAACAATTTTACGGGGATAATACCCTCTGAGCTTTCTAATTTACGCCGCTTAAAAGAAATAAATGTGGGATTTAACACCTTCACAGGAGAGGTACCATCATGGTTTGGAATTTTACCAGAACTTGAGCACATTCTTCTGAATAACAATAATTTCTCTGGAAGCATCCCGAGATCACGGATGTACAACAATTCAAAGCTGCAGACAATAGACATGGAGAACAATTTTCTAGATGGAAATATTCCACAAGAGATTGCAAATCTTTCTTCCCTGGAAACATTAGTATTAAGGTCTAACCGGCTTACCGGATCCATACCACTTGGTATCTTCAACATGTCTTCTTTGAGAGAACTTGATCTCGCAGATAATAGCCTGTCAGGAAGGATCCCAGATAATATTTGCAATGATATCTCCAAACTAACAATATTCTCTCTCTCAAAGAATCAACTATATGAGCAAATTCCATCAAATATATACAAGTGCAGATACCTTCAAGACCTATCATTATCCAATAATCATTTCAATGGAAGCATACCAAGTGCAATTGGCAGTTTGACCATGCTCAGGAGCTTAAATCTGGGGATGAACGACTTCATTGGTGTGATTTATTTTTTATGTAATTGCTTAGGATCTTGTATCTAGGATAAAATAGTTTGTGTTGCATTTTGATGCATCTGCGCTTACATCCACAGATTAAGTTCATTATCCCATTTTCTTTTTATGCCTCTGTATCACCCCAATGATACAAACATATGACTTCACAGTGAATTGCTTTCCTGATTTTGCATACTTTTCAGGAGGAATTCCATTGGAAATAGGTAATCTTTCGCATCTAGAGATATTGGGCATGCAAGGCATCTCACTAAAGGGGACAATCCCATCTTTTGTCTTTAACATATCTTCTCTGAGAAGAATCAACCTTGCTAATAATAGTCTGTCTGGAAGCCTCCCGGTTGACATTTGCCATAATCTTCACGAGCTAGAGGTGCTTTTTCTTCAATCCAATCAGCTGACTGGCCAAATTTCCAACATACTGGAATGTAAAAGGCTTCAGGTCATATTTTTGTCAGACAACAACTTTACAGGTGGTATACCTACGAAACTGGGAAACCTCACTGAGCTACAATATTTATATTTACATAATAACAAATTGACAGGTAAGATCATTAAATTTAAATGAATATATTACAATGTTTTTGAAGTTAATTTCCATTTCTCTAACGTAAAAATAAATAAATTGAAATCTCGATTAAAATTATCAACAGTCTTTCTATATTTTCTTTTCTTTTATAGGATTTGTCATATGATATATCAGCAGCAATCAAAGCCATGCTACATCCATAATTCAAAATTCCCCCTTCTTTTTTTTTGGTTCACCTACTTTTATGATGCTTCTTCAATTCACAATACATGCTGCAAAATGTCTGTTTTTGTTTATTGGGAATAAGATTTAGTTTGTTATTGTTGTTGTGGTTGGTCTCATTGTTACACCATGCACTGAGTAGTGAGTTTGAAATATGGATTACCTAATACTTAGGACACTTGTATAGTTCACCATGACAGCAGTTTGTCATTTATTTATTCAACTATAAAGAGTTGAATTGAGCACAAAAGAAATTGTATTTTTTATTGCAATAAAACTAGTACAATTTGATTTGGACTCAAAGACAATTATATTATTTGCACTCACATCACTATCACTTGCACAAATAAACACCCACTCACAGCTTTAGTGAACTATCTCACATTCTTCTCATACTCTAATACACTCAAATCAAATCATATATCACATCCCTAGGATGACTGGTCTCTCTTGTCGACATTTTGTTCGGCTCACCTAGTGTAACACTTCCTTCCTATTGCCCCTTAGATTAATCTCTTTAATTCTTTATTATTTTGTTGATGGGCAACCTCTTCTTTGTGTAACTGAACAATTCTTCGTCCTCTTTCTCAAGAGACATCCAATATTTGCTTGGTTAACGTTTTTGGTCTGCCAACAAATATTCTAAATTGATGAGTGAATGTTGCTCTGGTCAATCTTTTATTGCAGCATTGAAGTATCTAAATTCAGGTCTTAGTTCATGTATAATTATTTTTCTCATTCTAGCTTCTATAATTTTTCTAGTAGCGTCTAATTCAGATATTACGTGACATAGGAATTTACCTTAGTATAAAGTAATGACTTATTGTAATTTCTCCTTGAGTGATCCATAATAACGCCTCCTCGATAAATATAATATCAAGTCATTTTTCTCGGAGAAAAGTGTCCTACGCTTCATTCGGCGTATTTTTGTCCCTTACACATTCCCAAAAATTCCTCATAAATAGTTGTAATTATCACAAATATAGTCTTAACTGCTTGGATTTTCCACTTCTTCATAACCTCAATGTCCTCCGATGGTGTCACATCATTTGTCGTTGGCTAGTTACGTTCACAAGTCTTGCCCTTGGAGATACAACTCTATACACATTTGCCACGCAATGTAATTTTGATTGTCGAGCTTCTTAATTCCACATATTACTTGTAGTTTAATTTCCCATTGCCATGACTTGGGTAACCTCCTCGTTGCTAAATAAGCTTTTTGAAAACTTCACAATCTCAATTTTGCACGATCACAAAAAGCTCAAATAATCCTTCCCTCGACCACCTAGTTTCGATACCAAATTGTTGAGTTTGAACACGAGAGATCTATTTTATTGATGAAAATAGTACAGTTGTAATGGGTATCTAAACACAACACCCAAGCACAAGCCAGCTTGAGTACTCACTGCCACTAACACTCAATCTCTCACCTCACTAATACACTCATACACTGAATTTATCGGCTATGAACTCATATTTATCGGCTCTCTTAGTCAGTGGATTCCACCGATTTTTATCCTTCTTGCTAATTCTAGATATGCTAAGCAAAAGCTAGTGTGATAGAGGGAGAGATATAATATTAGAATCTGGAGCCTTCAAAGCAAAGTTAGTGACGATAACTTTACAAAGATAGTATGCATGAAACTACTTGAAAAGGAGAAGGATAATAAAAGCGAAAACCTAAACTGGACTATAAGCTGTCTGCAGGAAATAAGGGGCTACTAATTTACACAGGAAAGTAAGTATAATATTTTTTGTTCTCGAAATTGATAAGAATTTATATACATCAACAAAGCACTTGAATCCAAAAGTTTGTTGATAATACAACAATCTTTACATTGTCCCAGGTGAACTACCGGCTGAGCTTGGCAATCTTAATCTTGTGGAAATTTTTGTCTATAACAATGGTTTATTCGGCTCCATCCCCTTTTCCATGTTCAACATATCAACAGTGAAGGTGATGGAGTTTTCATACAATCAGTTTTCAGGCCATCTTCCTTCAACAATGGGACTTTCACTTCTCAATCTTGAAGGGCTCTATTTGGGTAGCAACAGAATCACTGGAGAATTTCCAAGCTCTATCATCAATGCTTCAAAGCTGACCATGTTAGACGTGGTACAGAACTTGTTGACTGGAACTATACCAGACTTTGGTAATTTAAGACTTCTACGACGCCTTCTGATTGGAGGAAATAATTTGACAGGAGAATCTTGGAGATTTTTTTCTTCGTTAACAAGTTGCCAATATTTGGAGTTTTTGGAAGTATCTAATTTAAATCAGTTGAGTGGTGTCCTCCCAGCTTCTATTGGGAATTTGTCTACTTCTTTTCAGGTACTTAGAGCATTTCGATGCAGTATTAAGGGAGCTATTCCACCTGAGATTGGAAACTTAAGCAGCTTGGTAAATTTGAACTTTGCTAGCAATCAGTTGACAGGATTCATCCCTGGAACAATTGGAAAATTAAAAAATCTTCAAGGTATATATTTTGTCCAGAATAAACTCAATGGATATATCCCCGTCAATCTTTGCCAGTTAACCAATTTGGTGGACTTGGTTCTAAGTGACAATATGCTCTATGGGTCAATTCCCACATGTTTGGGTGAGCTTAGATCGTTGAGAACACTCAACCTAGACTCCAACAAATTGGAGTCTACTCTACCTTTAAGCTTCTGGAACCTAAACGATCTTCTGATACTAAACCTGTCCTTGAACAGTTTAGGAGGATCCCTACCTTGGGAGATCCAAAATTTGAGGGCCATCAACGAACTAGATTTATCTTGGAATCAGTTCTCAGGAGATATTCCAAGCTCTATTGGCGGTATGCAATCATTGGTTTGGCTACTTTTTGCTCATAATAAATTTCAAGGATCTATTCCTGAGTCTCTGGGAAACGTAAGCAGCTTGGAATTCTTAGATCTATCTTATAATAACTTTTCCTGAAAAATTCCAAAGTCATTAGAGGCACTCAATTATCTACAACATTTTGATGCATCTCACAACAGACTGGAGGGAGAGATTCCCAGTGGGGGACGTTTCGCTAACTTCACTGCTCAATCATTTATGCAGAACTACGCTCTTTGCAGTAAAACTCAACAACAATTTCCACCGTGTGGAAGGACTCTTAAAAGATCACAGTGAAAGAAAGTAGTTACGCTAATGAAATATATTCTTCCCCCTATCTTATCATTAATCCTTGCAATGAGCCTGACACTGTTTATAGTAAGAAGACGTAAACAGGACAGGCCAGTACCCCAAATTGAAACTCCATTACGTCTTGCATGGAGAAGGATTTCTTATCGAGAACTTCAAGAAGCAACAAATGCCTTTAGTGAAAGCAACATGCTTGGAAGTGGAAGTTTTGGTTCAGTATATGGAGGGACACTTTCTGATGGGTTAAATGTTGCAGTGAAAGTTTTTAATTTACAGTCACAAGAACCAAGAGCAACCAAGAGCTTTGCTACAGAAAGTAAAGTTCTGAGTACCATTCGTCATAGGAATTTAATCAAAATCATCGGATGTTGCAGTAACACAGAGTTCAAAGCACTGGTGCTGGAGTACATGCCTAATGGGAACCTCGAGAAATGGCTATATTCCCACGACTATTTCTTGGACATGCTAAAAATATTAAATATAGCAATCGATGTTGCACTAGCTTTAGAATATCTGCATCATGGTGATACATTCCCCATTGTACATTCTGATTTGAAACCTAGCAATGTCCTGCTCGATGAAGATATGGTTGCCCACATTGGTGATTTTGGTATAGCCAAACTCTTTGGCGAAGGGGAGTCAATGGCGTTTACAAATACCTTAGCAACAATTGGATATATGGCACCAGGTGATGTTCCCCGTTTAGAATTCCGTACCTATTTTTTTCTTCAAATTTTGTGAAATCTTGAACTCAGTTTCAGCCTTTTAGTTTATCAACTAAGCTTAGAATGCTTAATGCCAATGTAGAATATGGAGCTGAAGGAATAGTATCCACTAGTGGTGATGTCTACAGTTATGGAGTGATGCTGCTGGAGATGTACACAAGGAAGAAGCCAACAGATGAGATGTTTGACGAGCAAATGTGCTTGAAGAGTTGGGTTAGTCAATCATTAAAAGAGAATAGAATAACTGAAGTTGTGGACACCAATTTGCTTGGTAGAAAAGAGGAGAATTTCTCCAAAACTGAGCAATGTGTCTCTTCGACTTTGGCTTTGGCAATAGAATGTTTGATTGACTCTCCAACAGAAAGAATCAACATGAGGGAAGTTGTGGCTAGACTTCGAAAGATCAAAGCTGTGTTTCTAGCAAGATAGGCAAGTTCTCTATACCAAATTATTTAAGAATGTTCTGACCAATTGCTGTGGTCCATCAATAAATTAGCGATATAAAACATTCAAGTTTCACGTATTAGAAAAAATCTAAGGCCCTGTTTGATTGGTGTTATTTTTCCTGGAAGTAGGAAAATATTTTCCTACTTCCACTTTTTGACTGTTTGATATGCTAAATTTTCCATGGAAAATGTTTTCCTTCCTTTTCGTAGGTACAATCATTTGATGCACAAAAGGTGAAAAACGTTTTCTCACCTAATAGTTAAGAAAATATTTTCCATTAGGTTAGAAAACGTTTTCCCC
>CAIGRL010128162.1:0-22028 GCA_903798325.1 Fraxinus xanthoxyloides | reverse complement strand
AGTATTTGGCAGTGTAAAAGAAGGTACCTCCTAACTTAGATTTGGATGTACTTAAAAAATTAGCTAGATTAGTTTTTAAAATAATTACTTGTCACATATAATTTTCAAGATTATTTAGTGTAATAACAAACTATTATTTATTTAAAATAAATCTTAACTTATTTTTCAAAAAACAACTTTCAAGCACGTTCAATTATGCTGTTAATTTTTATCAAGTCTAAAGTGAGAGAGGGGGACGGTGAAGTTGAAGGAAGAAAATTGATCTAAAATCACTTTCAATATCAATTGGTTGACGGTTTCGCTCGTGTACGTTTCAAAACGAAATAAATTTCATACAGTTGTTTCTTGAGCCTGAAAGAGAGCACTTGAGATCTCGCAATAACTAAAAATGATAGTGGTGGATAAATTGAATTGAAGAAAGAGTGATTCTAAATGTAAGGTATTTAATGAAATCATCATTGGAATTAAGATCTCATTCAAATAGAAGGATATTAAATATTTGGAGTACTTTTAAACTTCTAGACATTCAATTATTGAAATTGTCTTCGACTGATCCACTCACATGCATATCTTCAACTTTTCATCAAATTTTAGATAATGTATACAACTTTTCATAAAAAAAAAAATACATATGTTTGCTCTAGTATTATTATAGAAAATATAAAATATAATTTAAATAAAAATGTTGAAAATGGTATGAAATTCGTACGGCGTATTGACAACAATATAGTAGAGAGGTCATTCGTATATTTTAATTCATTGAAAAATGAAGCAATAACTTCACCGCCACATGGATTGCTGTCAATCAACAATGCTTACAAATAACATTATTGTTTTCTTATATGTGAATTACATGGACTGTTGTCCATCGACAGTATTTACAAATAATATTACTCTTTTGCCATGTGGGAATTACATAATAACGAAGAGACTAACTACGTTATAAGCTCACATGTAACTAAAAATAGGGGAAGTGAAAAATAGTCTTATAAAATCTCCAAAATATTGTAAAAATAATAAGAAATAAAAAAATGATTTTGAATTTATAATATTTTTAAAACATGCACTAAAAACAATGTCTCTTAAATAAGAATAATTGTGCCATGTGGGTCCGCTTATTGCACCGTCCATGCTGTACGTAGTTGATTTACCACGCATATCAGAATTCGACTGATTGAAAAGTTAGTACTTGTTTCGTATATATTAAAATTTTCATTTTCATTCTTCTACTCATTTTCAATCACATATTTTTTAATAAAATAATATTTTTTATCGCATCAATAACTTTTCATTCCTTTTCAACCATACATTTTCTATCAATCTACTATTTCAGAATATTTTCTTCCAAAATAATGTGCCTCAATGTACAAATAAAATCAAAGAAATTAAGCCCCTGTTTGACCCACATTATTTTTTTTTATTCTCATTCTTCTACTCATTTTCAACCACACATTTTTCAATAAAATAATATTTTTCATCTCATCATTAAAATTTTCTTCTTTTTTAATCACACATTCTCCATCAATCTACTATTTCATAATACATTCTTCCAAAATAATGTGCCTCAAACACACCCTTAATGTGAGAATTGGCCACACTTCAAAATTGTGTGGTGAATCTCCTGTTTGACAATTTATTATTATTATTTTATTTTATTTTTGAGATTCTGAGTCGATAGAATTTTATTTTTAATCATATTTCAATGGATCATAATTTTTATCCAATTTTTAATGACACATTTTATGAAAATCACCCGTTAAAGATATCAAAAATCTTTTGCAAGCAAGGGCGAAAATGGTGAAATTGTTCGTTCTTTCTTTTACTTTTCCGTTCTAGTTAAATAGTTAGAATGAATAAATTATTTTTCGTAAACAAGATTTAAGAATAAAATTAGTTACTCGAACAAGAAAGGTAGATCACAAAATGAGTTAGCGATAAGAGAGATTGCTCTTTGTAAATGAAATCAATAAGTAACGCTCGAAGTCTTTAAAGCTCCGCACAACAATCCACATCGATAAACCAATTCTCAAATGGTGATTTATATTCAATATGAGCGATTTATGAGTTGCAAGGAGATTAACACAAGGACCAATGTGAAACAAATTAAAACTTCAATGACCAAATAACTCATTTTGTGGGCAACACACGTCAGCATGCAAGACATGGGCACGTGTCATCTATGTGAAATGGGTCATCCATCATGACATGCTTTCCCCATAACCCACCAAAAATAATTATTTTTGAAAAATAAGTGGAAAGAACTAACAAGTAAAAGTCCCATCCCCTTCCAATATTTCAGTGCCCATTTATTCAAAATGGAAAAGGATATGAATATCAACTTGGAAATTTAAGCAGCCATGCGGGCCCCACGCATTTTTCCCAAAAATATTTAAAAAAGGTTTTTTAAGTTTTTTTTCAACAAACTTTTAAATATTCAGTAAAAATTATTGTCATTAACTATTTGTTTGGAAAAAAATATTTTTTGTGAACGATAAATACAGTAATACACATAAAATAAATATTATTTGAGAAAAAAGTAATATAAGTATGCATATCTCATTACATTTTTGTTTTTTGATTTTAAATAACTAGTACCACGTGACGAATTCATGTCCGCCCCTTAGGACAAACTTCCCAACATACGAGTCAACAACATAAATGTAAGATAAACACGATATGCTTTAGGTAAGAAGCTTGCAATTATAGTTGCCTAAGAAATACCGTCAACGCACTTTTTGATAATTGGGTTATAAACTAGCTGCTAGAAATGTTGTCGTGTCATATAATTGGAAAGTTTGCTATATCTGTTACAAGGCAGATACAACAATCAACTCATATTATTGCACGTTTTTTGTTTTTAATCTTGTCCAATTTCATTAAATTCAACATACAAACATACATTTACGTGTCTAACTTATTGTCACCCATCTTACCATTTTACTGAATATTAGTCTGTGTTTGGCCCCAATTTCTTAAACTCATTTTCTCAAAAATTATTTTTAATCATACATTTTATAGGATCAAAAAAATTTCAACCACATATTTCACTAACTTTTATCGAAATTTAATAAAAATTTTAGTTTTTATCCAAGCCCGAGAGGGCTTAGTTACTAATCATGACAAAGTTGAGTACTTGTAAATTTTGCCAAATCATATCATCTAAATTTTCAAAAATGGATTAACAAATGTGAAAAATCCATATATAAGACATTAAGTATGACAAATTTCAAAATTAGGAAACAAGATTTAAAATTTCAAAAATCATATAATAATTAAATTTTATTTATGAAATAATTAATTAAAAATATGTTTTATTAATTAAATATATTAGTGCCACAATTCTATACAATTTGATCACAATTTAAAAAATTTATATGTTATAAATTATTTCACTGTCATAAATAAAAAAAAAATTATTTGTCACAATTTATTTATCGATCATAAATAAAAAAAGTTATAAGTCACAAATCACAAATTTTAGAAATTGCAACTTATTTAATGGTCACAGATTATTGAATTAATTTGTCACAAGTTATCTTTCGATCACAAATTAATAAATTGTAAGTCGTAGTTCACATTTTTTAAATAACATATTATTTTTAATCAAATAATTGGTCACAAGTTATTTTTCGATCACGACTTAATAAATTGTAAATGACAATCACATTTTTCAAATCACACGACAACCATCAACATCATCGCCACCTCCTCCCTAGATCGCTAACTTCACCACTGCAATCAACATCGCAACCACTACTACCCAAAATACCACCAAAAAATCAGATATCATGCCGACTTCACCACAACCGCGATGTCGTGCCTCGATCACCATCAACTCACCAGATCGCCACATCACCACCGTCACCGCCATCGTATCCAACATCACAACCCTTGCAAACTGCACGGAGTGGCCATCACGTTCATCATCGATTTGATCCCACACCTAATAGATTCCTCCAATCCACCATACCTCTCTCTCCCTCACACACCACAAATCCAGCCACTGACAATCCCTTCAAACACCAACATCTTTGTCTGCAGTAGAACCAATTCGCACACCACATACCACGAGTATTGCCGCCTTTTCAATTTATAGCACATTTGAAAGGTACATAAGATGTTCGGTAGTAATAATAGATTATGCTCTTTTATAAATGAATAACGTTATTTATCTTGGTCAAAGATGATTACGAGTCTATTTGATAGATGATGTGCGATAAAATAATAAGATTTATTAAATCATAATGATCATCTGTAATGAAGATAAATAACATTATTACTCTTTAAAATTAATTTCAATGTACTTAAAATAGTCCATTGTTTATTTATAACGAAGAGGACAGCACCTTGCATGGTCACACGTGCGACCTCTTTCTATCCTTACTGCATGCGACAAAAATTCATATATGCAATGACAATAATGTCCCCTCACGAATTTTCAAGCACATTTATTTCAAGTACATTTATTATTTATCGTCACAAAAATATGCCCTAAATGTTATTTACCATTCTAACCCTTGAGAAACAGTAGATAAATATTTAGACGCCTCACCACAAGTGTATTAAACTAAAAATATTTGGAACAAAGGCATGAAAATTATGTTCTTAATCCTCATTTGAGCCACATTCATATAAATTCGTTTTTTCTTAAATTAATTTTCAACAATATATTTTTTAATAAAATAATTTTAGCCCATATTTGCTACAAATTATTTTCTCATTTTTAGAAGAATTTGGAACATTTTTTTCAAAGTTCATGAGTCCCACTACTACACCTTGGTCAAATATGGGTGGCTTTGTACTGCTCCAACGGTACCATATTTTCTATTCATATGCAGCAAACAGGCCCTTACACGTAAATCTAAATATTTTTCTTACTTTTTAACCACATTTGGCAAAATATTATTTTTACAAAATCTATTCCGAAAAATAGGGTTCAAACGGGGCCTAAGTATTGACGTAAGAGTAAAACTTGGAAATGTGTTAAGATTTATTAAAAGTTGACAAAACAAATTTTTATCTCATTTTAAAAAAATTATACACTTTTTACTATGGTTAATTTAAAATGAGAGTCGAGATATAACAACCAAAAATACTCGTATCAAAAACTTCTTGTACCATTTGCAAGGACTCAATGATCTACAACTCATCCTTTAACGAATAATTAATAAGCTCGCGTTTGAAAATAAAAATAACAATATTTGTTACTAGTGTTTAATATGGAACATTGGATATGTAAGCAAAAATCATCAAATTGGTCAATGGTCTACTATCAAATACAATAATTACCCTAATTTCATAACCCTATTATCAATCAATTCATACACCAAAGTCAAATTGATCCGTTTAAATCTCGTTAGATCATGTTTTCGTGGCGTTATATTTTAAATAAAGTTGTATTATGACATTGTATTAACCTAAAAAATGATATACTTTGTCGTGGTTTTATTTCGATTTTTCTTCGATTTTCTTGGTATTTAAATATTAAATTTGATATATATAAATTTTTTTATTTCATCACCAAGTAAATATCAAAATATTATATAATCAATCAATTAATAATGATAAATTGAACATAAAGAAAAACTATAACAAGTCCACATTTTAAAACTGGACCAAACCACTCTGTTTAGATTTGAGATTTTAAATGGTTTTGTTTAAGTTTAGGTTTTGATTTTATTTTATTTTCTAAAAAGAATACACCGTTTTAAACGATTGGATTTTGTAAACCTATGGAAAAAATGGTCAAATTGGAGAGCTTACACCCCTAAATATAATATTACAACAATCTAGATTTACCATGAGGCAAAGTGTACTTTTGAAACGATATTAATAGCAATAAGATTTACCTTGTGGCAATGATGTATTTGTGAAATGATAATTTACAACAATCTAGATTTACGACGGTATGAGAATGTATTTGTGAAATGATACGACAACAAAAGCATAAGGTGGCTTAACGTGTATTTGGCACGAGGTTTTGCTATTCGTCTAGGGCCATGGACGAACAGCGGGTGCCACATGTGTCCCCTATAGCGACAGGGCCCATGTGATCCTATCACTCTAGCAAAACTCTTTGGCGTGTACACGAGCACGTCTAAATTGTTTTATAGGTTACTCACAAGACAACATGCACGTGCATCGCACGTGGCGAAAATGTTTTTGTGAAATCGAACTGACAATAAAAGCGTGAGATGCCTTGACGTATATTTTTGCGTGATATTGAGCATATCCAAGTTGCTTTATAAATTACTTACAAGACAAAACTCGCATGTGTTCCGCAAAAGCTAGTTGAGTGAGCATTTTTACTTCGATTATTGTTTAGAGAACTAAATAAATAGAAGTTGAATACATGTATTGTTCTATAAAGTTCGTCTAGACACCGCCTAGACTTGAAGTTTGGGCAAAATGCCTTGCTTCTCTTTCGCCTTTCCTAGACATGCTTTATTATTATTAATTTAATTTTTTTAAAAAAAAAATCTTTTGTTTGACTTTAATTTATTAATTTTTCTTTTTTTAAAAAAAAAAACTATTTGACCTTAATTTCAATTTTCTTTAAAAAAAATTATCTGCATAAAAGTTAAAAATGACTTTATTCGATAAATAGTTAAAATAAGATTGAAAATATAGTGCTAGCTACATTATGTAACTACTCGTTATTTTATTGAAAACTTCGAAAACATGTATGAAGTTCCTATAAATTCATTCAGTATGACATGTCTAATTGAAAATTGAAATTATGAAAAATAATCTAGTTTTTTAATTTTGAAAACTTAAAAATTGTACAAATTGGTTAATTGTAAAAATTATTAAGTAAATGTATTATTTTATGAATTTAGGTGTTTGATATGTATTATTTTAATTATTAAATGATTAAAATAAAATAATACTAAAAAAGGAAAACGTTTTTTTATGCATAAACTCTCTTAAGTTCGTAAAGCTTAAAGTTTTACCTTCAGTAATTGTCCCTTTACGCATAAAAGTCTAGTCACGCTTTACGCTTTTTAAAACACTGGATACATGTCTATTGAATCCCATCCAAAAATTCCATTTAAAAAAGTAAATCTTTATAGGAAGAGTAATTCTGTTTACTCCAAATATTGAAGCCAACAAAACCTTTGCCCCTTGATTGTCAAGCCACCTTTAATTGTCTTTTGCAATCATCAAAGCGGTGAAAAAAATGAATTGAAGGGCTGTCTTTAACATAAATTTTGAGTGTGATTCGTTTGTTTATCTTGAAAGATCAAGATTGATTTGTTGATGACTTTAATCAATTCTTTTATTAATATAATATTTATAACGTTCATTTAATCCTAATTTTCTAGGTAAGATCATGTTAACTTCACTAGGCTAGATTCTTGCCGTACGCAGGGAGGGGACTTGTATGGCAAAACGATTCTAATGAAGCAGTTTTAGGTTCGATTTGTAGTGCCCTTGTTGTGTAAATACATGACGTCCTCATTTTATACAAGTCATACTTGGCACCTCACTTGATGTTGATGTGGGGGTACTTTGTGACGTGTAGAACTATATGGTAAGAAAATCAAACACATTTTAACATGCAATCGATATGTACTTTTACTATCAAAATGTCTTCTTTACGAGATGGTAACTCGATTGTAATCATATATTAATCTTTAAAAATTTAAGCAAATTAAGCCCATGTTCGTGTTCCCATAAAAATGCAATTTTGTACCGTTGCAACAGTTCATCAGCCGTAATTTTGGACAATTTTCTCTCGGAGTGGGACCCACCTCTTTTGAGAAAAAAGGGTCAAGAAATGCATTTTCTTGTTAAGATAATGAGAAACAAACAGGGACTAAATTGCTCAATTCCTAACCTTAATTATCTATCATAAAATACATATTGACTAATAGATAATTCTCATTGTGTACTAGATAGGGGTGGATACGGTTCAATTTGAACGGATTGTGATAAATTTGCAAACCAAAATCACTTCAATTTCTAAATCAAATCAATCCAAATCATTTCTTTTAGTTTGGTTGGATTTAAAACTACGGTTTAATAAAGCAAAAAAATTATCAAATAAGGCAAATCATAAATATTAGTCTAAAAATTCACATTAAAACATAAATAGCATCACTAAAAATATTACAAACCAAAGTTTTGTAGTTCTAATAATTATAATGCAACAACATGATATAAACATTTTAACCTTTAAGTTGATATTAATTGACTCAATATCTACAATTATAACGCATCATTCATTCTTTCCATAAATGTAAGAATATGGTACATGAATTCATTTATTATAGGTAAATAATATAAAATAACTAATAGAAGAAATTGAATAGGAAGTTCAAATGTTTCTATCTCATCCAACTGATTGATGGATCATTATAAGTTTCTTGTTACTATGCAACCAATTTTTAGGATAAATCACAATCTCAACCATGTTTACACTCAGTAAACTCCTAAATGAATAAAGAATTCGATCATAAGTTGGAAATACAGACTCATAAACAATTGTAGATATTTGAATAGCAAACACTTTTTCAGCAATTTGGGGGCAATCTTGTACTTATTTACGTACAATTTCCACCAAAATAATATGACGAAAGTTCATTGATCAAATCTTCAAAATGACAATTTAAATAATTCACCAAACCATTCTAACAATTAATAGTAAAATCTAGAAATTAAGATAAAATCAAACAATTAATTTAGTGACCGACTAGAAAATGGAGACGTAAATAAATAAAAAATGATGTCCATTAAAAATACATGGGTATCTTTTAATTAATTAATAAAAATATATTGTCAATTGTGATGACCGATAGATATTTATGTATGATTTAGATAATTAATTGAGATGGATAATTGTCTGTGTAGATATTAAGTTTAATTGAGTTATATATAATATGAATGCAACTACGTTTATTTAAATTTAGTTGGATAAAATTTAAATAAATTTTATTTTCAGATTTTTTTAGTTAACGGTTTGATAGTTTGAAACGGTTTTTAAATATTAAAATCTAAATAAAATCACTTCGAAATAATTTGTTCGATTCGAAATCAAAATATTGATGGATCCACGTGAATCCTAATCAATCAACGATTTAAAAATGGAATTTTGATTCAATTTTACAATCCAACCATTTCTTTATTCAACCATGATACTAGCCTTGTGTTCTCCGGGGCGTAATTTAGTGGTGCGAGTGAAAGGAGTGGGGTAGTTTCAGCTGAGTTGGTAGACGCAGTGTGATTGTTCGATTCTCACCTCTAACAAGGTTTGAAATTGGACTCTTTGTGGATATCAGTATGACAGTTCTTGAACCTTGACCTGTTGACACACATCCCGCGATTTACTTCCTTCACGATATTCTAGGGACGGGATGATGAAAACCTCAAAGTTGGAATTCAACCTTTTTTCATAGTACTAGCCTCGTGCATAAACAGCATTGCTACAAGTGAAAAATCTACAAGTGAATTAGTTTGGCTAAGTTGGGATACCTGAGTATCGAAAAAAATAAATAAATAAATAAAATCTAACAAGGTAATTCCAAGGCTGTTTTGGTAAATGGAATCATTGGTACTAGATTTACTGACAGATAGCATGAAGACACATGCACATTTGTGGTAACAGTGTAGTCACTATTCAAGATGGTCCATCATAGATTAACAACGGTCAAGATTTAATCACCGTGGGCCCGTACGTATACCAGTACAATCCTGCTCTGCTGCACCTTATAAATAATTCATGACGTGTTCTCAGGAGCAGCTGAATTTATAAGCGCGTGATAACACGTATCAGGGGGATGCGGGTGGAAAATGGAAATCCTTATGGGCAATGCTAATTTGTTAGAGCAGCCTTTTTTGGTTTTGAGTTTATGGTTTGTTTGGATGAGCATATTCTAAAATAACTTTTTAGCTCAAATATATTTTAAATAATGTCTTTTTTTTAAAGGAAAATGTTGTTTTTTCTTTGAAACAATTAAATTTTATTTAAATGTTGATTTAGTGAAATAGCATAGAAAATAAGTAACACTCTAACCACTTGTTGATTCAGTTGAATAATGAGAATTTGATTATAAATATTCGTTGATTCACAAGGAATATCAGACAATTGAAACAATGAGTAACTATCAAATTAAATCAATAAATAAACAAGTTACAATAAACCATAATTCAAGATTTTAAAGGAAAATAAGAAACTCTCGCTTACTATTCTAAACAAAAACAAAATTCAGGAAAATAATCTAACCAATTATCCTAATAATTAAAACAAGAAAACAAAAAAATGAAAATTAATTTATCTGAATAATGATAGTTCTAATTTGATAGCTTAAACAATAGTTTGGCCGCAAAATGATGGGATCAAGGGTTTAAGAGTCCAATGTTAGTGGCTCGTGTTAAAACTTGAAATTTCATTTTAAACCGTCAACTTTATTAATAGTAGTGATCCAAATCCTCACAAGTTAGTCTGTGTTTTTATCTTTATTCAATGTGAAATTTTATTTCTTAACGGGTTCACATCTTAATCGCATGAAATTGTTCGTTATAACTTAATGATATCTGATACCATATTAAGATTTGTGATTCCACTTCAAAACGTCAATTTTATTAAAAGTAATTCAAACCCTTATAAGTTCGTCTATATTTTCATGTTTATTGGATATAGGATTTTATCACCGAACACCTCGTTTCTATCTAGAAAAGTGATATTATATCAAATTTCGACACCATTAAACATATCCAATTGCATCAAAAAGTGAACTTTTTAAAGAATAGCCAAACACGATCTTAAGGGGGAAAGATAGAAAGAGAAAATAAAGTCAATATTTTACTCATGATGAAAATTACTCGCACAAAACAAAAAGGAAAACGAGAAAGAAAGCCATCATGAAATTACTTTCTTTCTTTAGTTAATAATCATGAAATTATAGTCCCAATTAAGATGCTGAAAAAGTTGTCTTTATTAATTTAAATCTCGACTTTGTGTTATTTTTATATAATAAGTATAATTTGTCACTTTGTTAATTTGTGTTTATTTATAAATTTACTGTGAAATCAAAATATTGAAACTGAAAGGGAAGTCAAAAGCCTTGCTGTCTGAAGAATGAAACTTCTTGGCGACATAATTTTTAATGTTGTGATAATAATTAATAATCTTAATTAATTATCCTCGTGATTATGAATTAATTAAAGGCCATGGAATCTCCATTAAAATAGACAGCGATGGATCCATCCGTTGATCTCGCTCACACGTACGGGGAAAACCTAGAGAGACAAACTGATTGTTTTACCATTGCAATATAGAGAGCTAGAGAGAGAGAGAGAGAGAGAGAGATGGGTCACATGCCATGTGACCACAGCTGTGTCCATTCCCCAATAACCCTTAACAAATAATTCAATATATATACGCTTGTTAACTTCTGCACTCCGGCTTTCTTTTGACTGCTTTCAGTTTTCACCACACACACACACACACACACACACTATTTCTCTCTCTCAAGAAATGCCAATCCACTTTCTGTGTCTACACCACATCTCTTTCTCTCTCTCTCTCTGAAATGAAGCTGAAATCCTAGTGAGGAATTCATAATTCAGAAACTGATGAATTTGAAGATGGAAATTGATAAAAATTCAACCAATATTTCGTTTCTGTATCATCAACTATTTATTATCTGCTTCTTGTTCATTTCTCTCTCTTTTCAACAAGTTTCTTCAGCAACACCTCCCAATGGCCTCATCAGAGACTCGCAACAGCTCATTTCTTTCAAGAATTCACTCCCCAACCCTACTGAACTCCGAGACTGGGTGTCCACAATCAGCCCTTGCAATTTCACCGGTGTCTTCTGTAAAAATTACAGAGTCTCCTCCATAGACCTGTCGGGCTCCCATCTTAATACAGATTTCTCCGCAGTGGCGAATTTTTTGTTGGGCATCCAGAACTTGGAGTCCCTTGTGCTGAAAAATACCAACATCAGTGGCGCACTCACTTCTATTTCAAGATTAACATGCACTATTTTCTTGAATTCCATAGATCTAGCAGAAAATGGCATTTCAGGGCCTGTGACTGATATTTCAACACTTGGAGTTTGCTCTGGTTTGGTGTTTCTTAATCTCTCTAGGAATTTCATGGACCCTTTTGTCAAGGAAACTACCAGAGGCTTCCCCGCAGGATTATCATCATTACAAGTTCTTGATATTTCTTCCAATAATATTTTGGCTCCGAACGTGGTTTCTTGGCTTTTCTCGAATGAATTTGCTGAGCTTCAGTACCTGTCTTTGAAGGGCAATAAAATGACAGGGAGTTTGCAGGAGTTGAATCTCAAGAATTTGACTTATTTGGATCTTTCCACGAATAATTTTTCCTCCAATTTTCCACGGATTGATGACTGCTCCAAATTGGAACACCTGGACTTATCTTCCAATAAATTCTTTGGCGATGTTGGGGATTCACTTTCTGGTTGTGGAAAGCTTAGTTTCCTTAACCTCACCAACAACAAGCTTACAGGCACAGTTCCAAAGCTGCCAAGTGGGAGTATGCAGTATCTTTTTCTCAAGGAGAATGGTTTTCAGGGTGTTTTTCCACCCTTTCTCTCTGACGTATGCTCAACCCTCGTGAAGTTGGATCTCTCCTTCAATAATTTGACAGGTACTGTTCCAGAAAGCCTTGGTACGTGCTCCGCTTTGGTACTTCTTGATATCTCCAGTAACAATTTCTCTGGTGAGTTGCCTGTTGATGCACTCTTGAAATTGAGTAATATGAAGACTTTGATGCTGTCTTCCAATAATTTTGTGGGTAATTTGCCTGATTCTTTCTCAAAGTTGGTAAATTTGGAGACTTTAGATGTGAGTTCCAATAATATTACTGGTTTGATTCCTTCTGGGATCTGCCAAGACCCTAGGAACAGCTTGCAAGTGTTGTACCTTCAGAATAATTTGTTCAGCGGTCCAATACCAGAGAGTCTAAGTAATTGTTCACAGTTGGTTTCACTTGATCTTAGCTTTAATTATTTGACTGGGACAATTCCCTCTAGCTTGGGGTCCTTGTCAAAACTCAAGGATATGATCATGTGGTTGAATCAACTACATGGGGAAATCCCACAAGAGTTGATGTACCTGTCGAATTTGGAAAATTTGATTCTTGATTTCAATGACCTGATAGGATCAATCCCTGCTACTCTTAGCAATTGCACGAAATTGAACTGGATTTCTTTGTCAAATAACCATTTGAGTGGTCAGATACCTGCTTCTTTGGGACGTTTGAATAGTCTAGCAATTCTGAAGCTCGGAAACAATTCGTTCTCTGGTAGTATTCCTGGGGAACTAGGTGACTGCCATAACTTGTTATGGTTGGATCTTAACACTAATTTGCTGAATGGGACTATTCCACCTGCTCTGTTCAAGCAATCTGGCAACATTACAGTAGCAGTTCTGACAGGGAAGAGGTATGTTTACATCAAGAACGACGGAAGCAAACAGTGCCATGGAGCAGGGAATCTGCTCGAGTTTGGAGAGATTAGAGAAGAACATTTGGATAGGATTTCAACTAGGCATCCCTGCAATTTCACCAGAGTTTACAGAGGTATCACTGAGCCGACATTCCATCACAATGGTTCCATGATTTTTCTTGATCTTTCTTACAACAAGTTGGAAGGAAGTATTCCAAAGGAGCTCGGGTCCATGTACTATTGTTTTGTACTTAATTTGGGGCACAATGATCTATCTGGACCTATTCCTCAAGAGCTTGGAGGACTGAAGACCGTTGCAATCCTTGATTTGTCCTACAATAAATTGAATGGAACAATTCCACAATCTTTGACGAGCCTTACATCGCTGGGAGAGATTGATATGTCAAATAACAATCTCTCTGGGATGATTCCAGAATCAGCTCAGTTCGTTACATTTCCAGAATATAAATTCGCCAATAATTCCGGTCTTTGTGGAATCCCTCTGCCGGAATGCCAGCTTAAAGCAGATGCAGGAAGTAGCCAGCATCAGAAGTCTCATGGGAGGCAAGCATCCCTCGCTGGCAGTGTGGCAACGGGGTTGTTGTTTTCCCTCTTTTGCATCTTTGGGGTTGTAATTGTTGCCATGGAAATTAGGAAAAGGAGGAGGAAGAAGAAGGAGGCTGCCCTGGAGGCCTATATGGACAATCACTCCAACTCAGCAACAGCGACAGGCAACTGGAAACTTAGTGCTCGTGATGCGTTAAGCATTAACCTTGCAACTTTCGAAAAGCCTCTCAGGAAGCTCACTTTTGGAGATCTTCTTGAAGCCACTAATGGCTTCCATAATGATAGTGTTATAGGTTCAGGCGGATTTGGGGATGTGTACAAAGCTCAGTTGAAGGATGGAAGCGTCGTGGCTATAAAGAAATTGATACATGTCAGCGGGCAGGGGGACCGGGAATTCACTGCTGAAATGGAAACCATTGGGAAAATTAAGCATCGTAACCTCGTTCCCCTCTTGGGGTATTGCAAGGTAGGGGAGGAACGGCTCTTGGTTTACGAGTACATGAAGTATGGAAGTCTAGAAGATGTTCTGCATGACAGGAGGAAAATCGGGCTCAAGCTAAATTGGGCAGCAAGGCGGAAAATTGCACTTGGAGCTGCGAGGGGATTGGTGTTCCTTCATCATAATTGCATCCCACACATTATTCATCGTGATATGAAGTCGAGCAATGTTTTGCTTGATGATAATTTGGAGGCTAGGGTTTCTGATTTTGGAATGGCAAGGCTTATGAGTGCAATGGACACTCACTTGAGTGTCAGTACATTAGCAGGGACCCCCGGATACGTCCCTCCTGAATATTACCAGAGCTTTAGATGTTCAACACAAGGTGACGTATACAGCTACGGTGTAGTATTGCTCGAGCTTCTTACTGGAAGGCAGCCAACAGATTCAGCTGATTTTGGTGACAACAATCTTGTAGGCTGGGTAAGGCAACATGCTAAACTGAGAATAAGCGATGTTTTTGATCCTGAGTTGTTGAAAGAGGATCCAACCTTAGAGATCGAATTGTTACAACACCTAAAAGTTGCATGTGCTTGCTTAGATGATCGACCTCGGAAGCGTCCCACTATGATTCAAGTCATGGCAATGTTCAAAGAAATTCAAGCTGGCTCGGGAATGGACAGCACTGCTTCCACGATCACAGAAGAGGTTGGCGATTTTAGCGCAGTCGAAGTGGTAGAAATGAGCATAAAAGAAGGCAACGAGTCATGCAAGAACTTGTGAAAGCTTGAACCAAAAATTGAGGATTCCTTGGCAAAGATAAGAAGGGGATGGCTAGCATTCATTCACCTTCCAATTTTTCCGGCTCTGATACCATGTCAATGGGTGTAAAACTACGTTTGTATTTCTACCAAAATTATTGTATGTACCATTAGACCCTTAAGAAATCTTGTTATTACACATAAAAAAAGGATGTTTTTAACTTGTAACAATGTTGTACATATACAGTTTTGAGTTTGTTATGTTTCTTTTGCTGTCTTGAAACAGAACTTCAGTTTCAGATCTAATCTTTGAAAATTTTGCTGCTGGATCAATGGATCTGTGACCTCACACAGTGATGGTGACTAAGTGATGGGTTTTTTGGACTTTTCCATTCTCATCATTATTCTTTTTATTTTTCTCCAATTTTTTTAATGATTATAAAATTATATAAAAGCCAATACATGTCCCTTGTCGTGCATGCATGCAAGTCACAAATCTAATCTCCATTAAGACCAAAATCGCGTTTCCAGTTGTAGGCCCTTCTCTCTCAATATTCCAGCCATTTTTTTACCTGTTTCTCTCACTTATAATTAACAAAAAAACAGATATACCATTGATCCAATAATATCAAGGATAAATTAGTAATTTCAATGTCTTAATAATACAGGATCTTTGACCGAGTCAACCTTCTTAGTTTTGCAGGGTTTAGTCTCCTTTGGCAATCAAATAAAGTAGCCAATTATTAATTGGACCCTTCGAGAATGATGAGATGCTAAGTAGAGATCTACATTCATTCAATGTAAGAAATTTTAGTAATAATCCCGATTTCGAGAATTTATATTATTGTTCAAGAATCACCTATAGAAACTCTCTGTGTACGTATCGTGCTCTTTGTGGTCTATATATTATAATTAATATTTTCGACAGGTTCTCAACACGTGAATGTCTCGAAAGATTCTATAATATTTACTTCTTTTAAGACGATTTACATTGTATTTTAAATATGTGTATGCATACACAAGTGCACGTGCATTCTTTGCTTGAAGATTATGCATTCCACAATACAAAAATGGTCACATTTTACCTTAAAAGTGATGAATATTGATGTTGGACCATCTAATCTAATTGCTTTATTTGCAAATCTTTTATCAACTTGTTTATTTAATTCCTCAAAGTATTCAATTCCAAGGTAACATCTTGTTAGAGTTTCAATGCATGTACACAAAAACTATGCAAATTAATGTCTGGACAATTGCATTAAATAAATTTTTAATGTGTTTTTGTAATCGATGAAATTTCAAAATTTGTCTTCATCTCGTGAACAAGTTGCAACACTCATGGGTTGTCATTTTGTGGTTCACAACTAAGGGAACAAAGAGTAGTAAACAAATATGCATGTTCAAGATTTACAACTTCTATGATTTTAGTAATTTCATGTCAAGAAAGTTAAATGATTTTAAGTGCGGAATATACAAGTCGATAGTACTATCTTCGTTACAAAAGACAACTTGGTGATTTTTATTTTTTAAAGTGAAAAAGAGCTCAATTAATGAATTTGAATGACATGTAAAGTTGAAATTATCAAAATTCTTGAAATAATTATTTAAATCTAATCGAATTTATACTAATATTGTATTTTCTAAAACAAATGAAAATAAGAATTGCTATCATCCAAGGTTCTCTAATAATAGCTCTTTTGAAAGCCTCCTCAAATTCAATTCAATTAAACAACTTATGTACGATAAAATGTGCACCGTCACTAGCAGCAGGTACCACTATTCCTCTTGTTCGTAGATCCGAATTTACATTACACAAATTATCATATATTGTTGTACTGTATGTCTTAGCTGTGCGATCTATATGTCCTAATTTATTCGATATTATTTCTTGAATATTCCCAAAGTACTTTACCTAAATCCAATTTTTTTTTTTTCCCCAAATTAGCAAATCTGTGTAGCTTGTACGAAACTAAAATTTAATTGATATTTTCACTGATTAACGTGTATTATTGGAATTGCTATGTCTGATCAACGAAGGTTCCTAGTAAATAACAAAAATAAAAATGAACGTGCATGTTCCCTAATACCAGACAATTAAGGAGAGTTTGTCATTAATGACCATTAATTACCAGTTGCTTAATGGAAAATAATTGATTATTTCTCGTGGCAAAACCCCAAACCCAAAGGGAAAATTAGGGTTGGGTTTCCCTATATTTCACTATAGTTTTGTTATTGGTCATCAACTTATAAAATTGAAGTTTTAGTTACTCAACTTATTTAAATTTGTAAATTTGGTACTTTTGTGACACAAAGTCGACGTGAACGCAGAAATTGTACATGACTCTCGTGGTCTAAAACTCAAGGGTAAAAATGTTCAAACCGACTATTTATTCTAATATGTTGGACATTTGGCCCTTGTTTGACAACCATTAATTGGGAAAAATAAAATTTTTAATGGTATTTTTTAATAGAATGTGTAGTTAAAAGGTAGAGAAAAAAGTTTTGAAATTATGTGCAGAATATTTTATTGTGTGAAGGTATAGTTGAAAATAAATATGTAGAAAAAAGTGTTTGAAAATAATCACTTACAAATAAATTTCAAAATAATTAAATTTATTTATTAATCAAAAAATAAATAAATCAATACTGATTTTACTGAAATAAGAAATAATCTATTCGAATTTTAGATGAATCAACCTAAAATTGAATTGAAAATGAATGAAGAAGGCAATCTTTTTCATCGATGACAGAAATTTGTTGACCAATTATACCCATTGAATTACATCACCTAGAATTTTCTGGGTTAGGGTCGGTTTGACAGTGGTTTTGAACTCATTTTGAATAGTTTTTTTGAAAGTGTTATATATATTTATATTTTTAAAGAAATTTGATCAATTGTAACTTTCTCAATAAATTTTTCTACGAAAAATCAAATTAAAAAAGATCAAGTTACATGTATCTAATTTTCTACATAATTAGGCACCCCCAATAGGAGGTCGTCACTTGTGGTGAAAGATTATTTAGAATAATCCAATTGAAAAAGGTTGAACCCCAACTTTGAGGGTTCTTACTGTCCCGTCCTTAGAGTATCGTGGAGGAAGTAAATCGCGGAATGTACTTCAACATGTCAGGGTACAAGAGCTGTCATACTGGTACCCACAAAGAATTCAAATTCAAACCTTGTTAGAGGTCGAACCCTCACACTGCAGCTACCGACTCTACTGAGACTACATCAATCCAATTAAAAACAAAAGTCTTGTCAGATGGACCCCACGTTTATTAGCTGTGTGTATGTGTGTGTCCGTGTGGGAGAGAGAGAAATTGAATTTGAAGACAAATGTAACTGTATGGGACAGGGGGATCGTGGTTATGAATAGTAAAGGGATAATGGATGGAGAAATTCTGTACGTGTGTGTGTGAGAGAGAAAGAGAGAAAAAACACACATAGTGAAAGCTATATTATTTTGAATAATGCTAATATTATGTAGACATTAGGTAGGGTGGACAACAAGTGGGCCACTGCATTTCCACATCTTGTCTAGATGTTAAGTTGCTGTCGCTTTCTGATTCGTGCACCGTTTTATTCCCTTAACACACTCAATTTTAGTTAATTCAAAATGGCCTCAAATACATTATTTTTATTGGAACAATCGACCACCGATTTCTATCAAATAATTGAAAAATTTTAATAGTGGTAGTCGAAATTTTGAGGGGGTTACGAAAAAAAATGGAATATAGTCTTCTCTTGAAATTGTATTTAATATCAGTAGCGTTTAATACAAATTTATATGAGAGAATTAGTGACATTAAATTCAATTAAATATAAAAAATTATACCTATTTAATAAGATATATAATATGCTGACACTTAAATTGAGTTCTACATAATTGATGTTAGATATCATTATTCGGAATAAATACAACAAGGACAAGATCTTGAAAACAAAAACATCCCAACAAATAATATGTAGAAAAAGTTATATGGTAGAAAAGCGAAAATCGACATGTGGACGGATGGTATAAAATCCAACAGCCACCTTTTTTCTAATGCGGGCTTGGTTTGAGCAACTAAATCGTCAAACTACAAAATCGAATCGAAATCATTTTTTTGAAATCGATGGTTTGATTCTGCATGGATCTGTCAATATTTTGATTTTGAATCGAACCAAATCTCATCGAAGTGGTTTGGTTTATGAGTCAATATTTGCAAACCGTTTCAAACTGCAAAAATCGTTTAGAAAAAAAAATTTAAAATAAATTATTCTAAATTTTACTTAACCCAATTAAAACTAAACACATTTTAGTTAAAAATATACATCTGTATTAAATATAATTCAAGTAAACTCAATTCGATAATTATACATTAGATCATATTCAAATACACATCAATCATTACAATTGTGAATGTAAAACCCTCAAATTGGGTCAAGTATCGAACTATTGCTGATAAAGTATATTTATCAATCCTCCAATACAAGTGAGCAGACAATTAAATTTAGATTTTAATTCAAACTTACGCATTTCATTTTCCTCCTCCTAATAATCTTCTCACATTTTGCCTAAATTCAAGTCAGATTATCCAAATTCTTTTATTTTTTGGTAACAGTCTTCTATATTTTTATTGGTAGTTATGTTGTTTTGTTCTAATAATTATCGGACTCCTTTAAAGTAATTTGTCAATATTTGGATGATGAAGAAGTATTTGATAATTCACAAAAAGTTACAGTAGTTAAGTATTATTGTATTTGATTTTTTTTATTCATTTAGTTTTAGGGTGTGTTTGAGCCACATCATTTTGAAAGAATGTATTCTGAAATAGTAGATTAAGGGAGAATGTATGGTTGAAAAAGAAAGAAAAATTATTAATGTGATGGAAATATTATTTTATTGAAAAATGTGTGGTTGAAAATGAGTACAAGAGTGAGAATGAAAATTTTAATGTATACCAAACATAAACTTATTAGTTATTTCATATCATTTAACTATAATTAATGAATTCATGTACTATATTTTTATATTTATGGAAAGAATGAATTGTGTATTACAATTGCAGATGGACGCCATTAGTATCGATTAAGAGTTTAAAAAGATTTACATCATGTTGTTGCATTGTTATGCCTATAATTATAAAATTTTGATTTTCGTCCAAATCGAATCATGTACACCCCTACATGGAGTATAATAATTAGCAAGCATGTGTACGTGAGCAAGCGCTTCACCAGCCGCCACGTCATTCGGGTCTAAATTATGTTAACAGACAAAAAGATGACACCGATAGCAACAATTTATTGGGACCCACTAATTACTAAAGGAACAATGCTATGAGTACATAATTTACGTACAACAAGAATAATTCTTACTAAAGAAAGAAGGAAATAAAGCAAACGTGAAAATCAATTAATTTGATCGGGCTCTCACTCTTTACTATTATTTTTCAATTTTTTTTATGGGATATTTTGGACCTAAAATGCCTAGAACAAAAGGTGGGCCGTGGGCTTGAGCAAAAATGTTCATTGTCAATAATTTTATACTTCAAATCTTCTCCACAATAAATATAATATAACTCTGTTCTTCACACGTGTAAAATATATAACTACGTTTTCCACATGGGTACGAATTTATATAATTTTTCCTTGGGCTAGAAATACAGTTTGTCACGTAAGTTTTACATAGTTTTCTCTTTCCCTTTTAATAAATGATTTGTTGAGTATCTCAAACTTTATATACTTCTTATCCATCAAGTAAATGTCAAGCTTCCTATTTATTGATCAGCCCATAGGCTTACACGGGATGGATCGAGATTAAAAATTATTTAATTAATTTTAATATTATATTTTATTTTTGTCATCACCAATGAAACTAATGAAGAATTTTGACATCACTAACGAAAATCTCTAGATGAGGAGCTTTCTCCTACTATATATTTTCCAGAAGAAAAGACGCGAGCATTTGCAATTACACCATTTCAACTAGACAACGAGCTCTCTCTTTGTTTAATTGACGATGAGACAAATATCTAACAAAATGTTACGTGAGTGAGTTAATCGGCCGGATTCATGTTACTTGACACATGGAAAACTAGATAGACATGCTTGACTAACCAATGTATTTATATTACCTTGGTTTGTTGGATTCATGGTACTTGACACATAAGAAAATAGATAGACATGCTCGACTAACCAAAGTACGTTTAATTTTAACTCATAAAATGTCAGTACATGTTTGACCCTCGTTTTCTAAAATTCATTTTTCTTTAATTAATTTTCAAGCAACATTTTATAAAATTCACAATTTTTATCAACATTTCAATAACACATTACATCAACTTTTATTAAATCTACTAAAAATTTAATTCTTAGCTAAACTTTTACTAAATCAACTTTTCAATTTTTATCATGCTATTTTTATTTTTGAATTTAGTAGGATATATCTATAATATATTAAATATCATATCAAGTGAGAATCATTTTTGGATAATTCTAACCCTACTATAATTCAATTATTTTAATAATATCTTATTGTTTTTCAATAATAATTTAGTTATCATCAATGTAAATTTGACACATTCATTCAATTCTGTCGTTTTATTTATGTATGAATTCCCCGATATTAATTCCAAATTAGTTACTTTCACGTTAATTCATGTATTGTATTTGCTTTAACCATTTGAATAATATTATCATGAATTATTTTTCCAACTATTTAGTTATCATTAATGTACATTTAACATATTCATTCCACCCGTGTGCTTTCACTACATGAAACATTATCACAAACTGTAATAAATAATACAAAATCTTTTTTTATACATGTATTTCTTGCTATTAATTCTCAATTAATT
>CAIGRL010128127.1:0-16430 GCA_903798325.1 Fraxinus xanthoxyloides | reverse complement strand
CAACTGATTCTTATTTGATTTTGTTTTGCACTTTTTAATGATTTTAATCTACTTGGCATTTATACTCGTCGCAACGAAAAGCTTCAATGAAATAATTCTATATAAAAATGTGGTACGATCGTCCATTTTAAATCATGATATCTCTAGTTTTGAAAAACTTCAATGAAACAATTCTATATGCAGATGTGTTACGATCGTCCATTTTAAATCACAATATCTCGAATTTTGAGCAATCCAAAATGCAGTACTTTGACATTCAAGGTTGTAAGAGAGAAATAAAGAGAGTGTGATGTCTAGGTGTCGAATTTTGAATGACTTGAATTTCGAAGGGTTGTGATTTAAATGGACGATCTTACACCCACTTTTGTAGTTTTTGATAAAAATAGATAAAATGTGTTGTTGAAAAGTTGTGGATTCCACGAAACGTGTGGTTAAAATTAATTGTTGACTTTGACTTAGATGAAAATCTTAAGGTCTGTTTGATTGCAAGATTGAAATTTGGATGGAAAGAAAATAAATTTTAGGGAATTGAATTGTCTAGAATTGTTTCCTGGAAATTGTCAATTAATTGTGTTTGATTGCTATAATTTTCCACATGAAAAATGTTGAAATCTTGGATCTTTTGGTTTTTTCTTTGCAATTGGAGATAGAATTTGTTTCCATTACTAAAAAAAAAAAAATGTAGAACTATTTTCCCGCCAAAGTGGTAGAAAAATCAATTCAATGAAAACTTGGAAACAAGTTTCATGAAAAATATGATGAATCAAACATGGCCTTAGTTTTAATTTCTACTAAATCTTCTCAATTTATCACATGGCAAATGAATATTCTGTGTGTGAGCATAAACAAATTCACTTACCTGCTGAGAGTAAATCTGCATCTTGATCACATGTATGGATTTGAGAGGAAAAATATCATAAAAGTAATTATTCAGATAACTAATGTATATTAATATTAATTATTATAAATTGATTTTTTCTTTCTTGCGTTTAGTTAATTTAATTGTCAAGGTTAGAATAAGATTCATAATTTGAGATCTTCTTAAGAAGAAATACAAGTTCAACGCGCAGGTTTGTATTATTTCCAAACAAAAACTAACGCAAAAGTTATGCCACCGCAATTGCACCTCTCATCGTCGGCTAAATTCTTCCAATTACAATACCCCGAATGTAGGAATGCATTTTTAAGGTAACTCTATTATTTAACAGCTTGGACACAGAAGAAAAAAGGGTACAATATGTTGAACTTGTTGTAATGGTAAATTTATTAATGAATGATAATTGTACCCTCTATAACTCTAGAAATTATTATTATTGTATTCCTAATCCTGCCATATAAATACAGAATTTTGATTATTTTTATTCTCTCTTACACGATACGTTATCAGCACGAAAGTTTAATTCTTCAAACGTTAGTGAATGTACTAATTTTTTAAAGTGAATTTTTCCTTTTTGTATTAACCATTGAACGATTTGTACAGTATTACACGGCCGCCACTATCATTAGTGGTACCCAACTCCTTGTAAATTTGCATTATTGTTGTAACTTGTAACGTTGGCGTTATTACTTCCCCCGGCCACCATCACGAGTCAATTATTATTATTATAACCATCACGAGTCAATTATTATTATTATTAAAACTTTTGCGGAGGAAATTGGGGAAGAAACAAAGAGTATTATATGAATTTTGTACTCTTTGTTTTTAATTATTATTAGATTCAATTTGACCGATCGACAACACTATTATTATATGAAATATGAATTCTTTATCCTTTATTCAATTCATGTACTTAAATTATTAAATACTCTTTGCTTAATAACAATAGATATATTAATTCATGCTTTAAATCATGTACCTATTGCTCTAATTTTTTATACGTTTATGATGGTTATTAAATACTCTTGGTGTCTTTAACATGATTAAATATTTTTATGTTCTTTTATAAACTTTAACTTGCCCATGAAATAATGCAACATTATAATTAGTATTTTAGAAGAATATTAATAGTAGATCTATCTGTTATAAATAATTTGTTATTGCTTTTGAAGTAATACAACATTATAATTAATATTTTTAAAAATCATTACTTACTCCTGAAGATCACAAATTATAATTCTCAATATTCTAAAAAGATATTAATATATTGCTCTTGAAGAAACAATAGTAAAATACAATGTGCTCTTGAAGTAGTACATATTTCAAAGAATATATTATTTTAGTGTTTATTCTTGAAGGAAATCATATAACTCATGTCATATTGACATTGACTACATGATTAATTATTATGTGATTATACAATGTTTAATCATATATTTTGAAACTAATGATTGATTTGATTGCGAGTATAAAATTTGTATGAAAATAAATAAATTATAAGCAATCCAATTGCCTAAAAAAATTTATATGGAAATTATTAACTAAATGTGTTTGATTGATTTAATTTTCAAAATAAAAAATATTATACACGTCCAATTTTTAATTTTCAACATAGAAAAATCATGAATTACGTCCAATTAGTTCTGTATCATTACCTGAAGCAAATACAATATCAGGACATGGACACGTATTTGGATGTGGACGAGGACGGGGATATGAAACAAATCATGGACGAAATAATTAACAAATTTATTATCAACAAGGCAACAATTTCAAAATGTACAAAGCAAATGAAAGTATCACATCCAAAAATGAGTATAAAGAGAATTGCTATAGATGTGGAATGAAAGAGCATTAGACATGTACATATCGTCGGACAAAACATCTTGTGGGTCTCTACCAAAAATCACTCAAGGAAAAGGAAAAAATGGACACAAATTTTACTAATTATGATGGTCAAATTGACGTGATTCATTTGGATGTCTCTCATTTCTTTGTTAATCCAAATAAGAATATTGACAATTTAATTGAGGGTGGTTTCATGTAAGATATATATTAGTGTACTTTTTAATATTTCTTTTTATTTTAGAAACTCAATTTGAAATATGTTTTTACTTTTCGCAAAAATTTGAAACTTTAATATACATCGTTAATTTCATAATTTTGAATCATGTTTACTCCTTTAAATTTGAATTCAAGTTTTTTTAATATATATATATATATATATAGAAAAAAATGTTAATATGAAATCAGGTATATCGAATATCGTTGAAAACTCCGGCAAATCTTTATTATTTTACCAAATAATACAAAATTATATATTGACGATACACTCTATTTTAGTAAATAATATTGAGACGATGCAAGAATTAATATTGAGTATCTTTACATAATTTTTTTTTTGTATTTAGCTAGAAGCAGATAAAAGAAAAATTGCATGCACTCCAATCTAGCATCTACTATACATTTATAAAAATAGTTAAATTAAATATTGCAACGATCTAGAAATTTGTTGACCCGAAAAATTTTATACTTTGGCATGATCGACTTGGACATTTAGAAGTTATAATGATGCGTTGAATAATAAACAACTCATATGGACACCCTTTAAAGAACCGAAGATTCTTTTACCTAATGATTATCCATGTGTTACTTGTTTGTAATGTAAGCTAATCATTAGATCTTCGACTACAAATGTCAATATTGAATCTTCAAATTTCTTGGAAAGAATTCAAGACCATTTCATCATTTTATGGTATTAATAGATTCTTCTACTAGATGGTTCTACGTCTGCTTATTTTCCACCAAGAATGTAGGTTTTGCTAATCTACTTGTTCAAATCATAAAATTACAAACTCAATTTCCCGATTATTCAATCAAGATAATTCTTCTCAATAATGTTGGTGAATTTAGATCACAAGTATTTGATAATTATTGTATGTCAATTGAGATTGTTATTGAACACTCAATTACACATGTCCATACGCAAAATAGTTTAGCGGAGTCATTTATTAAACGTTTACAACTTATTGCTAGATCATTACTTGTGAAAACAAAACTTTTAGTTTCCGTTTGGGGTCATGCCATATTACATGCCGCATTATTAGTTCGTATAAGACCAATTGTCTACTATCATTATTCACCTTTGCAATTTGCTGTCAAAGTTGAGGTAATGCCATATTACATGAATTACCTTCTGTTTGGGGTCATGCCATATTACATGAACCTAATTTTTCTCACCTACGAATTTTTGTTGTGCTGTCAAAGTCTCTATTTCATCCTACAATGTACTAAAATGGGTCCCCAGCAAATACTTGGGATTTATGTTAGTTTGATTCATCATCTATCATTAGGTATATTGAATCTTTAACGAGTGATTTATTTACTCTATGTTTTGCAGATTGTCTGACGAAATGACTTTCTCAACTTTGGAAGAGAAAAAGCTACATTATGAAAAATAAGGTAAAATTTCTTAAAATGAAATAACTTCATCTCACTTTGACTTCCCATCAATCAACGTGAGTAAGCAGTTGAAAAAATTATTCATTTGTAAAAATTGCAAATCAATTACTTAATGTATTTGTTGATACAAGAAGAGTGACAAAGTCATATATTCTAAAAGAAAATATTCTAACAAAATTTGATATCACTGTGGACAATCTACTTTACCAAATGAATCTCAAATACACCGAAAGTGTGATCGATCGATTGGTTCAAAAGACTATGTACCTGAAAAAAGAAAAGTACAAGAGACAAACAAACCAAAAATTTCGGAAGAAATCAAATTAAGAAAATATAATTCCTGAATAACCATAAGTATCCGAAAAATATTGAGATTTCAATAAATTATATGTTTGCTCATAAATTATGGGAATGAGATAATATTGTTGTAGACAATATTTTCGCTTTTAACATGGCTTTTGATATTATGCAAAATGAGAATCCTTAACCATTGTCTGTTAAATACTGTCAATATAGAATGATTTGCTAAAATGAGAAAAAGTAATATAGATGGAATTGAATTCCTTAGAGAAACGAAAAATATTTGGACTTATAGTTTGAACACCTAAAAATGTAATTTCTATATGATACCAATGAATTTTTGTACGAAAGAGAAATGAAAAAAAATGAAATTACAAGATACAANTTTTTTTTTTTTTTTTATAAAAATCAGGAATTGATTATGAGGAAACATATCTCAGGTAATGGACACCATCACATTTAGATTCTTAATTAGTTTGATTGTATTACAAAAGTTAGATATGTGTCTTATGGATGTTGTAACTGCCTATTTGTATAGTTCAATTGAAAGTGACATATATATGAAAGTCTCTGAAGGACTTAGAGTGTCGGAATAAATAATACATGCTCGAGAACCATGTTCTCAATTAAATTGCAAAAATTATTATATGTATTGAAACAATCAAAACGCATATGGTATACTTGCTTTAACGAATATTTATTGAAGGAATGTTATAAAAATGACAATACTTGACCATGTATTTTCATAACGAAAACAAATATTGGATTTACAATTGTGGAAGTTTATGTTGATGATTTAAATTTAATTAAAATTTCTGAAGAGCTCAACAAAATTGCAGATTATTTGAAAAATTAATTTGAGATGAAGGATTTATGAGAAATATCAAATTTTGTTTCGGGTTGTAGATTGAACATTTCTTAGAAGGATTATTTGTTTGTCAATCTCTATATATAGAAAAAGTCTTAAAACGTTTTTTATATGAACAATGCACACCCATTGGCTCACCCATGGTTGTTCGATCACTAAATGTGAAAAAAGATCAATTTTGTCTATTTAAATATGGAGAAAATGTTCTTGATCCTAAAACACCTTGTCTTCGTGCAATTGAAGTATTGACTTATATTACAAACTGCACTCGACCCAACATAACTTTTTCTATAAATCTTCTTACAAAATATAGCTCTACACCAACTCAAAAACAATGAAATGGTGTTAAACATATTTTTCATTATCTAAAAGGTACTATTATTTGAAATTATTTTATTCTCAAAAGTCAGATTTACTTTTACTTTAGTGTGATATACAGATGCATGTTATTTCTCTGATCCACATAAAGTTAAATTACAAACAAGATATGTGTTTATACTAGAGGAACAACTATATCACAGAGACTTATGAAGCAATCCTAGACAACAACATCCTCAAATCATTTTAAAATTATTGCAATCCATGAAGCATATCGAGAATGTGTATGGTTGAGAAACATGACACATCATATCCAATTATCATGCGGATTAATTTCAACAAAAGATAGTGCAACAATTTTGTATGAAGACAATGCAGCTTATATTGCACAATTCAAAAGAATATCAAAAGTGACTGGATGAAGCATATTTTTCCAAAATTCTTTCATATGCATGAGTTTCAGAATAATGACGACATCAATGTTCAACAAATTCGCTCAAATGACAATGTGACTGATTTATTCATAAAAGCACTCCCGACCTCTAGAATCAAGAAATTGGTTTACGAGATTGAAATGAGTCGGCTCAAAATTTTTTAGTTATCAACATCAAGGGTAGTTGTAATATATTTCATTCGCCTATGTTTTATCCCACTAGGTTTTCCTATTAACTATTAAGGTTTTATTAATGAGGTTGTATTTATTTTTGATAATATAAAATTACTGTACCTTTTTTCCTGCGTTTGATTTTTTTGTCCTATTGAATTTTTATCAAATAAGATTTTAACGAAGTAGATATTTTGTCATGTGTCATTCAAGTGATAGTGTTGTAAATGATGAATTTATAAATAAATGACAATTGTATCCTCACAATTCTAGAAATTATTACCATCGATCCCTATTCATTCTCTATAAGTATGGGACTTTGATTTTTATTATAATACATATAAATTTATTGACTTTTATTTTATTTTACCTTTTTCTCTCTTTTCATAACAAAAATTTATATAATTAAAAACGTGATAAAATTTTCTAGATCCCTTTAATACACTCCATTTTCTCGTGTTCTTCCTTTCCTATTTACTTGAAGAAGAAATTACGAATGCTGGATTTGTTGGAATATATAATGATTACTTACTAATAAACCAAAACAAATTATTGATAAAAGTAAGAAGATAAAAGATAAAATGAGATTGAGTTAGGTTAACATGCAGATTGATCAAATCCATGTCCCAATCAAATATTTTATTACATGTGGTGGGGAAATGATGATTAATCCCTAATGCCAAAATTTATTAGGCTACTGAAAAAATGAAGCGTAAGCCAAATATAACATAACTAAACACGGCCATGCGAAAGAGATGAATGGGCTGCTGTTGATGAGGCGCGCCGCATCGGTTGCTCCACTAGTTTGACCACCGTTGCGGGTTAACGTACCTCCACCACCACTTCCAGTGCGGCTGCCTCCACTACTGCCACCACCACCCCTTGCTCCACCACCGCTGATGCCGCCACCTCCACCCCTTCCTCCACCACCACTACTGCCTCCTCCTCCACCGCCTGGAGCAACTGCAGAACTGATGACGAGGCAGACGATTGAAAGCACAAGAACAAGTTTTAAGTGCTGCATCTATTGTTTCTATTCAATAAGACGATTAGACGAAGATTGTTAGAATATCTCCATATGGTCTACTAATACATATATATTTTTACATTGAAAGCAATTTAATATTTTATTATTTGGAGTGTATGCTTGTGTACACGTCTAAGCTTGTCGGGAAAAAGAAAATAGAAAAAAACACACGTATAAGCCGCCCAGCCGTCCAAATTAAATAGATATATCCAGATGTCTATGACTGGAAAGCTTAACATCGAGTTATTATTAGTCAAAGATAGGAAAAAAAAAAAAAATTAATTTATCGAGTTGGAAAAATACAAGGGATCATGAGCACGAACAAGGCTTTCGGACAATCTGCGAAAAAGGCTAGATGAGTCTTTCCCATAGCACCTTAAGTGCTTAAGTTAGCAAACAGTTGGAGAAAAATATAAGTTCCTGTTTGATGGTCATTATTTTGAAAAATAATTTTTTGAATGGCGAGTTTTGGAAAATGTATTGTTAAAAAGTAGGAAAATCTTTTATATTTATGAGCAAAATATTTTATTATATAAATTTGTGGTTGAAAATAAGTATGAGAATTAAAGAATTTTGTTTTATATGGAGGGATGTGCCCAATCATTCAAGAAAGATGCAGCATCGCATAATAATAAAGCGTCGACATAGGTCCTACTTTGGGGGCCTAAAGCTGTTGATGTACCAAGTTCGTGTCATACTCTAATTTCCTCGCACAACATCAATTCATGTGGCCATTGGGAACTTCACAACTAGGTTAAGAGTAGACACGACGACATGGAGGACAAACTTAATAAGGATGGAGTTGTAGGCCATTGAGGCATTCAACCATACATGTTATCTATCTTGGGGCAGTGTTAAATGTTACAAAGAGATCGATTATTCTCTCTAGTATGACCATTGTTACGCCTCATCTCCGAGGCTCTAAGTCGATGTGCCACATAGCAATCCACATAAACAGAAAGTCAACGAGATCCAAGTAGTCAAAATACAGCGAGGTTGTGCAAATTATCGAGGTACTGCCTCACCCAGCAAAGCTCTGCACCTGGTATGAGATGCTGCTTAAAGAAACGAAGAAAGAGATGAAGCTCTCTACTCAAAGGATCGGTTCCGAGGCTCTCAGTTCATTCAAACCTCATAAGCAGATGTTGTCTCTTGTGAGATATTTGAGTATCTTTTACAAATGATTAATGTAACACTTGTAATAAATGATATCATGTGTCAGCATATTGTGCAGGGCGGTTGATCCCTTATCAATGTATTAATTGTATAAAAAGACAATGATGTGATGCCTTAACTTAGGAGATGAGGTCACGTGATTCTGATTCAACGGATACTACGTTGGCTAAGGCAGATGTCTATATTCTCATTGTATGACAGAAAGTACATCTTTTGAGGATCACCTAGCTATTTTTAAGGAATCATCGCCGATTTAAAGACATTAGAGGTCAAATAGGATGGAGAAGATTTGGTATTGATTTTATTGTACTCATTACCCGCTTCATATATGTCTCTTAGAGAAACAATTTTGTATAGTCGTGATACTTCCACTATCGAAGAAGTTCATGATATTCTATATTTAAAAGAGAAGATAAAGTATCTTGTAGTATCTGAGAGTCATAGAGATATCATCATTGTTGATGGTGGTCGTTCAAGGGACAAGCCAAAGTCTAACTCCAAATTTTGAAATTATTTTAAGAAAAATGAACACTTAGTAAGCAACTGTTATAAGTTGCATAATAAATCAAATTTGACTACAAATCAACAATCAGAAACTTTAGGGAAAGAAAGTATTGTTGAAAATTCTAATAGTGATGGAGAGCTTTTACTTATGTCTCACTACAACTTTAAACAGACGAGGTTTAGAATTTTTATACAACTTACACTTTTCATATGACTTATAATTGAGATTTGTTTTCAACATATGAACAAGTTTCAAAAGATACTGTTATGACCGGGTAATAATACACTTTGTGGGATAACAAGTATTGGTCGGGTCAGAATAAAATTATTTGATGACAAAGTTAGAACACTTAATGTAGTGAGACACGTTCCAGATTTGTAGATATATCTTATGTCCTTAAGTACATTTGATTCAAAATGGTACATGTATACTATTGAAGGTGGAGTCTTGAATGCTAGTAACGGAGCTATGTTTTGTTAAAAGGACATAGAAAATACCATTTATATATCTTGCAGTGTTATACATAATTTTTGAACAATCAACATATTTTATTCACTCATGAGGATTTGGAATTGGATTCTATATCGTTGGAGTCTAATTTGGGATATTCTTTAAGGAATACGTCTCAGTTGAATTTAGAAGTTATGTGTAAATCCATCTCCCACCATCATCGACGGTGTCATCTGCTAATAATAGACCTATTTTTTGCCATAAGATTCTATATAGGTATGATTCTGCTGATTTAGTTGATGGTTTGAAGGTGGTTAAGGGTGTTAATTTTAGTCAAGATCCTTCTTTTATTACATTCACCTTTGATGATTCTGTTTCAGGGCTTGTTTCTATCCATTTGGTAATGTCCAAGCTCAGTGCTTGAAATTTTGTTAATACTTAATTATTGAGTTTTTGCTCCTAGTTGAGGTGGCAAAGAAGGAGAATATTTCCAATTGGAATCTTGATGGAGAATTTCGTTTGGATTTTTTTTTTGTTGTCGAAGAGTTGAAGTATATTCCTTGCAGTTTAATTTGTCTCTAGGTAGAGAATATTTGAAATGTGTTCATTGTAATGGAATTCGTGTCAAGGTGGATATTCTTAGAATTTTGGTGTAAACCAACTTATTTGTTGAAGATAATTGAGAGTTCTAATTCAAGTACACATTAAAAAGAATTCTATTTGAAATACTTTTGAAGTCCTATTCGAAGTGTGTTTGGCAAATTTTAGTTGAAGTTCTACTTGGAAGCCCTATTGGGTGTTGAAATTTGTGTTGAATTTGAAAAGATCAAGACAAAGAAACTTTTGGGCATTATGTTTCATCTACAACTTTACTTCTAGGACTTGGATTGTTCCCTATATATATTTAGTTCTTCATTGTGTTTTAGTTTAAGTTATACAAATAGTAAATACAAAATCTTTGTATTATTTCTCCATATTATAATAAAATATAAATTCTATGCAAATCATTCTATTATTGTATTCTTGTGACCAATTACTTCATATTGTGACTATAATCTCTATTTTCTCCAACATTTGGTATTGGATTAATCAGGTATCACCTCCGTTTTTTACAACAGAGGTAATTCCACCGATGATGATGCTTATAATGTTTATTGTGGTCTAACTGAACCTCAAGAAGGGCAAATCCTTGAACCCGGTGGCCCCTTAGCTCATTTATCCCTATTTATGTAAGACCCGATGAAGCCTCGTTTGATGAGCGCCTTATCTCGTGTTGTAGCTTATTGCATTCTTCTAGCATATGATTGTGATCTTTATAAAACTCATAGTACTTTCTTTTATCCCTGGCCTAGGGAGCTTGATGAAGTCTTTAATCTCCATGAGGATGTTATAAATTGAGGCGTTGATGAGCATAAAGTTGACGAAACCTTTGTTGCAAGGGAAAAAGCTACTACCCTGAGGTCAACATCCCCGGCAGGGATGGTTTGGGGGGAGGGGGGACTGGGTAGGGCTGTAGCCTGGTCCAGTCCCTAGCCCACTGAATTTTTTAGGTAGGAAAAAAGATTTTATAAAAAAAATTCACGTGTAATTTTTTTTTAGTGTTAGCCCCGACTTGTAATCTGATCCTGGATCCGTTCCTCAGGGTAGTAGCTTTTTCCTTTGCAACATCTTCTTTTGGTGGATGGTTTTGTACACATCTTCCCTTGTAACCCAAGGATGGTTGTGTACCGACATCTTCTTTTGGCTGCGTGGTTCAGTTTTGTGGGTTCATAAGACTTTTTTGTCTCTGGTTTATCCGAGTAGAGTTGCCTCTGTGGGTACATGATCTCCATATTAATCTACTTTTCACTTCTTTTGAGGAGCTCTATTACATTGTCAGGGAGACATTTGGATTAAGACTCTTAAAGGACATTGCCCCTTACAGCATGTACAAGAGATGATATTTCAACAATTATGTAAAGATCAAGAATCTGAAGCCTTTCTGCATTGAACCAGGTTGTGAAGGCTCATAGAGGTTCATTGAGCACCTTTTCGAGTTGCATGAACGAGGTCATAGTTTTCATAGTCAATCTCCTACTAGTGAAATGAGCTTCGAACTTAGTAGCAAGGTCATCGAAGCTAGCGATGGAGTTGGATTCTAGAGTATTGCACCACTTTCTTATTGATTCTAAGTGTGTCTAAGGGGAGGCCTTGCACATGATAGGATCAGGGGCGCCCTAGAAGGTCATCATATTTATATAGGTGTCGTGGTGGGTGGTGTAGTCGGTCATACCATCAAATTCTTTGATTCGGGGTTGCTTGAACCTCTCTTAGAGTGGGCAAGTAATGATCTCCAGAGTGAATATGATGCTCCTAGTATAATTGAAAGGAATATGGATGGTTCATCGCAAGGCTTTAACTATCCCTTCTTGAATAATTTGAGCCCGTTGCTCTATCGCCAATGTGGCAAAGCCCATAGTATGCTCAGGGGTATGTGTTTGTGGCGTCTTTGAGGACCTAATGGCACTGATGTTGAAAAGAGGGGTTGGCCCTCAAGGTTGCGAGAACGAGGTTCCCCTACGCATTATGGGTGGCATGGTAGGAAATGGCGGGGCGTTGGATGAGCTTGAGTGGGGACAACCTCGTCATATTAGAACAATGAACCCCGAGGGAAACCCGCATTGGGTCTGAGTCATCGAGGTGAAGTGGGACAAACCCATTGATCGATGACGAGATCGAGGCCCTTGACCCCGAGTCACAGGTGTCCACATGAGGGATCATAATGAAATCTGAAATTCATTATCCTTCAATTCCTATGTTACTAATACATCATTCTTGTTAGAATGAAGAGAAATTTGAACTTAACTTTGCTCAGTGGATCAAAAAAAATTTCCAAATTACTTTTTGGAAAAAATAAAAAATAAAAATGTCCAGGGCCTTTTAAGTTTTAACAAATTGATATCCAATTGTTTCACTTCATTGTTAAAAATACAAAATTATTTGTGATTTTTTGAAGGAAAGACCAATTTTTTATTTTTTATTATTGAAACACGGTTAAAACATTATTTTTAAATAAAAAAAAGAGAAAAAATAATAATGAATAACATCATCTTCTCCAATCTTCCATCCACCCGTAGTGAGTCCTATAGGGCCCCCACACATTTCAATCAATATTAAAGTAAAACTTTTAATAAGATGAGGGTTGACATTGAGGTGAGGAAAAAGGAGATGCATAATACTAGAGTCTAAATAGGAAATGTTGGCGACATTTACTAAGTCCAGATAGGAAATGTGGGAGACATTTACAAATAGGTTGGAGAAGGTGGGTTGCAACTTGCAAGAGAGGCTAGGTTGGACGTGGCGAGGAGCAAGAACTAGAGATGACAATGAGGCGGGTTCAAGGCGGGACACCCTCGCCCCGTCCTGTCCCGTCACTCCCCCACCCCGCCCCGGCTCGCGCCCTGCCTCATGGGGCGGGGTGGATTCGAGGCATAGGCTTGCCCCGTTTATATTTTTTTTGTCAAAAATTTTCAATTAATTATTTTTTTATTTGTATTTAATTATTTTTTTTAATTCTTCACGGGGCACTTCGGGGCGGGGCACCCACTTCCCGCCCGCCCCACCAACCCTTCGGGTCAAGGCGGGACGAATCGTGTTTTTTTGCCATCACTAGCAAGAACTAACTTTGGGGTTTGCAGTTATTTTCTATTTTCTTATTTATTTTTTATTAATTTTATTAATTTTCCATCAAAAATTATTTGAATCAAAATTGTCCATTGGGGACTATATTGCTCAAAACTTGTGAGGTTAGGACATCTCTTGCAAAAAAAGGACAAAAAATGAGGGATGATTAGCACAAAACGTTCTCATTATCTGCACTCATTATGTAAATCATTCATTTGATTTAGATTTGACATTTACACAGTCAATTCAACCTTTTTTCAAATAATTTTCGTCAATTCTTTCCGTCAAATATGAGTTATTGATACAAAACGTCCTTATCGTTTGTTTTCATTGCGCAAAACGTCCCTATCATTTGTCTTTATTTCACAAAAGATTCTTATTGTCTATTTTTTTTTTCATTAAAACGTTGTAAAAAGTTAATTTACATTCATCATTAAATAAACAAATAGAAAACAATAAATAATATAAAAATAAATAAATAATTGTAGTCAAAGTCCTAAATTTTACAAATAGTGAGAAACGAGTTCCACTTAAAATAAATTAAAACATATTAACAAAAAATTTCATCTTTCCAAAAAAAAATTATTATTTCCTCTTAGACGGCCTTGAAGTAGAATAGTTAGCACTGGGGTTTGAATTGGGATCTTACATGAACCCTCTAATGGAAGAAGAAGAAGAAGAAATCTAATTTTCAAACATCATGTTTTGAGGCAAAAGAAACTTGAACAAAATTTAAAAATTAATGCAGTGTGTGTATATATATTTGTATGTGTGTGTGTGATTAGCAACAAATTGAAACAAAAATTTGTTGAAAATAGCTAAATCTCTAAACAAGCTCTTTTAATTTCATTGAAAATGAAAGATATTGGAACATGAAATTTGATTACAAGAAAATAGCTAACTTTTTGGATGGTGCCGCAATGGGATGGAGAGAATGGGTGGCGGCCGATGGCAGGGTGCAGAATTGGATATGGACCTTTTTTAAAAAAAAAAAAATTCTTTTCTTTCTTTTTTTATCTTTTAATTCTCTTTTTAATTATTTTGGTAGTAGTAGAATGTAGATGATGAGGCTAGGGGTAGACGTTTTACACTAATTATCTATATTTGATAGAAGGAAACGGAAATGTCCAATTTCACAAGAAAAAAAAGGTTGAAATGAGAGTGCAATCACCACATTTGAAACTATGGGGATGATTTATGCAAAAAAAAAAAAAAAAGATAAAAAAAACGGAAATTAATAAATAATGTAATTGGAATAGTTCCTTTATATTGGAATGGTTTGACAATTTCTCATTTTTAACCGACTGACCAAAAAGCTATGTTGCGGCAAATGGGTCGATTCTTTTGTTTCTTACGATGCGATAATAAAATTTGGATTTCCAAATTACAATAAGTATAAAGATGAAGGCGTTTTGTGCTAATTTCCCAAAATAAGAAGGTCATGGACCAATGTGTTTTATCGTGATGAAAAGGTCGAAAACTCAGTATTAAATTATCTAAAATGAAAATTAAGGTTTAGTTCCATGAGAAATTAAATAAAATATTTTCAATTGTTGTCATAGGACTCGTTTGATTTGTATTTCAATTTTAAGTTATGAATTCATTTTCATTTTTCTGTATTTCGATGTCTGTTTTAAGATTACTAGAAAGACGTTTGGTTTGTCATTATAAAAAAAAAAACTATTTCTCAAAATAAAAAACTAGAAAACACGTCTGGTTTTAAAATTTTGAAAAATTATTTTATGACGTTCTACTCCATAAACTTTGATTAGCATATAATAATAATAATAATAATAATAATAATAATAATAATAATAATAATAATAATATATTGAGTTAAAAATTAGTAAAGTGGACCAAGAATTTTATTTATGTTCATTTAAAGATTTTTTTTATTAAAAATATCAAGATCATGAACTATTTTTGTTTATTATAATTTTTCTAGATTTTTTATTTCTTCAAAAAAAAAAATTAAATTTTTTTTAAATTTTGTATTTTGATTTTTTTTAGAAATTGAAATTTTTAAAACAGTGTATTAAAGATTTTATTAAAACTTTTAATTTTCATGTTTTGAATCATTTTGATTTTTATGTTATAATTTTAATCTTGTTTTCGATAATACATTTTCGAAAATATTATAACAAACAAATTTTGGGTGAAAATGGCAAATCAAACACACATGATTTTCAATCTCTCTCTTATATACATTAAATCAGGGATTACGTGAGATTACCTATTATTATAATCGTTTGTGGCAAACATGCTGTTTTGACCATTTGTTAGCCAATTTTTTAAGAAAGGTGATTAATACAACATTAATCAACAATGGACGCATAATCAAAGTGAATAACGATTTTCACATTTCACAAATCATATATAAGATAATCATAAATAACTAATATATCAACAATAATTCCATTAAAATTTTTGTATTTTCGAACAAATAACGTATAAATTAAATAGGTGTGGAAACTGGTAAGTGATAATTAATCACTAAAACCTACTTTAATAATGCAACCCAATAAATAAAGCGTAAACTAAGTACGCCATACTTAAACACGACCATGCTACATGGGTAGATGTGGTGCTGTTCTTGGTGCGGCCACTTGGATTGCCATTGAGTAGTGGACGAGCCATAGTTGTTCGACCGCCATTGCCTTGACCAATGCCGCCGCCACCCCTTGCTCCACCACCTCCACGAGCAACTGCAGAGGTGAGGAGGAGGCAGATTATTGAAAGAACGAGAACATCTTTTACTGTGTGCTGCATCTTATCAATGTCTATCAAAAAGCTCACAAGAATTGAATGTTGAAACTCTTCCTTCTGCTGGTTATTTATATACAGCAGTAGCACCCGACAACGCGTTGCAGGGGAAAATTCCATGAAGTGGGTTGAATACAAAAAAGTCTCTATCTTAATAAGGGGGTATTTTGGTATTAATTTCCATTCATTTTCACCTAAACGTCTCCAACAATATATTAGAGTATGTTTGATTGATATTATTTTGGAAGAATGTATTTTGAAATAGTAGATTGATGGAGAATGTGTAGTTGAAAAAGAATGAAAAGTTATTGATGTGATGGAAAATATTATTTTATTGAAGAATGTGTGGTTGAAAATGAGTAGAAGAATGATAATTTAATTTGGCTCAAACATGGGCTTAGTGTAAGATTTAATACA
>CAIGRL010128095.1:0-13472 GCA_903798325.1 Fraxinus xanthoxyloides | reverse complement strand
TTGCAACTAGTAATATTTCATACAGAATTATTGGCTTATCCCTTTTGTGCATTTGTTTGTATATATGGTATCTATTCTTATGTTTGTGAAATTTTGTTATGAATCAAATCTAACAGGGGAAAAAATAACAAACAGAAATTATCTTCTTTCTATTTTATATAACTATTTAAAACAATCCTAAAACACTAATATCACCTTCAAAATAACACAACACGTGCAAATGGTAAAAACTAGTTGATATAAAAGAACAAATAAATAATTAAAAAACTCTAGGGGTACCATTGAGATTAAAACATAACTTTTGTGATCTTTATTAAGATTAATTTTATGGCCCTTCAAACAACTCTCCAAATTGTTCAAATACCCTGCTCTGATCTCTCCTACCTTCCCTCTCTCACACGCGCACCAGAGGCATTTGCACGGTGTTCTCGCCCAGTACAATCTCAAATTGCGTAACCCTTTGCTTTACTTTCATTAATTGTTAATTCCCATCTTTCTATTCACGTAAATCAGTAATAGAGATTGTAGATAAATAGAGGGATGGAGATTTGATGAAGCCGACGACGACGGCTCCAGCTCTCAGACCTCACCTTCTCCTCGTCCACCCAATTACTCATATTCCCTACTCCAAGTACATTCTTACTCTATATCTCTATCTCTCTCTCACACTTACATTAGGTTCTGGCTGTTCAGCTTCAATCTGATTTCTACTAAAACTCAAACTAAAAAGTGAAAAGGGTCTTCTGTAATTTAATTGCGCAATAAGATGGGTTCTGGGTCGCTGAGCTTAGAGAGACCTTTTTGCGGTATAGTTTGGTTGTGTGCTTCTTATAGACACCCATATGCATATTATAGGTGTAATACTCGATTTTTCATTACAATTTAAATGTAGTTTAAAAACTTGTGGGCCTTTGTTTTCTGAAAAACGAAAATTGGAATGCCAGTAGTGTTATACCCATAAAATATTTCTTATTAGGCTTGGACCTAGGCCCATTACCCATTCGCCCCATTTGTTTCTTTATATATATGTGTAATCCATTTCAATTAAGAGGTATTCTCTAACCATATTCTTTTTCCATCTTTCGTCTCTTGCACTCATTTTTTTTCTTTTATCTGACCATTAACTTGATCGTCGGAGTGCAAACGATCACCGGACATTTTTCTTGACTGGCGGTCTTTACCTCCTAACGGGATGTTTAGTGTGCGAGTGATGTCCATGTAGAGGGGATGTAGCGGGGTTTCCGTTGACACATTTTTTGGGGTCAACAAATTGACACCGTCTGTGGGAAATGGTACGTTAACCATGTTTTACCACTTGCAAAAAGGCCATCGAAAAATAATTTTCTCGGGGCAGTGTCTCTACCAACAAGAAAAGTAAGGATAGCAACCAAATATAGAGAAAAATTGTTACTGGAAAGGGGTGGTTTGCAAATTGAAATAATCCATCGGCAAAATTGAAAGACAATAGAGGCCATTATTAATTTCGGTATTCGAGCATTCTGCAAAAAAAAATGAGCTTAATGGGAGCCAGGGGTGGGCAAAACCTGATCAAACCCACCAAAATCTCCCATACCGAACCAACTCTATCAGTTTGAGTCTACTTTTTTTTTTCATGTTTTTACATGGGTTGAGTGGGTTAGTTGTGTAGGTGGATTGGATTGGATCGGGGTTATGGGATTAACTCATGAAAACTGAATAAATCCCTCCAACCCAACTCAACCCAATTATATTTATGAAATTTACAAGTGTTATAATATTGCTTGAACAAAATTGAGTCACTCTCTTTTCTTCACACAACCTCTAAAAGTTATAATATTCAGAAAAATCTAGATTAAAATTTCAGTTCTTGTTGAAGAAATTTTGTGCAATAATTAAAAAATTTGAGGAAATCATATATTAAAATGTCAGTTCTTGTTGAAGAAATTTTGTGCAATAATTAAAAAATTTGAGGAAATCATACACAAATTATATACTACTAATTAACTAGGTTTTATATATGCAAATGCGATACACGAGAAGTCTAGAATATGGCACAAGACATGGAAACTCTTAGAATAATATTCTAGGACTTGGATAGAATGCAATTTACAAAAAATAGTATAAGCAAATACGCATTCAACACAAAAATACTTTAATTGCCAAAAACATTTATTGGCTTCATATAATTTAATATCAATATGTCCATGTAACATTTCTAGGCATGGAGTGTCAAAATAATTCAGATTTTTTGGTCATTGCAACTATAGAAACATAATATTATACAAGTCATGAGTCAATTATAAATCCGCCCAACCTGACCCTCCTATTTTAATCTTTGTTGACAAGTTGTCCCAAACCAACCAATCCAACCCGACCGATACTTGATTGGATTGGGTTTCAACATTTATGTTGGGTTGGGTTAAATTATGATCAAATCGATCATATTGTGTTGGGTTTGGGTTGAGGTAAAAAGGGACCCAACCCATGCCCACCCTCAACGGAAGTGTCGATGGAAGGAATTTTTCTTTCCAACTCAGTTCCTCATCAAACAAAAGTTCTAGTAAAAGCTACATGTTCTTCCTTCAAGCGAAAATTTTCTCCATGAACCAAAACCAAGCCCCTTTTTGTCTTGAACTAAGACGTCTAGAATAAAAGAGGTTTGAAAAACCCTAAAACATTTCTGATTCTTGAATGGAACTTCTCTCTTAAAATCACATTCATGGAAACAAGCAAATATACAGACTTCTTCATCCTTTCACAATCATAGTTCTGCAAGGCAAAGATGAAGTGAATAAAGTTTACAAGATTTTGCTATCGGCTTCAACAAATCAGTGTTTTAGAGGGTGTTTGGTAGAGATTAAAATTGAAAAACTAGCTGTTATTGTTGACTTTTATTAGACGGATGGGACCTAATAACGACTGTATTTTCAATTTTAATTGGATTTTAAGACGTACCAAAACATGCCCTCAGTGAAATCTTTGGCCGAGGTTCTACTTATTAGAATATACCGTCAAAATCATTGCAAAGGGCTCAAAAAATCTCGGTGACTTCAAATTTGCACAGAAGACTATCTTCGAGGTGGTTTCTCGACTTGGATTCTCGTAGCACGTGTATTACTTTCAACAAAGTGAAAAATTGCTCTTGGTGATGGCGTGACTGTCCATCCAAACTATTTGCTAGTTGTCAATTTCAGTAGATTATTCATTTTGACTTTTTCTGCACCGCCTTTGTGGAGATAATAATTGTTCTTGATGGTATCGTTGATGGGGCTACAATTCTCAGTCATGCTAAGGAGTTATTATTATTGCAATTGCATGCAAAGTGTTTGATAAATTTCTTTTCTTGGAATTCTCTTGTTCAAAGACTCCATTGACCATTCTAATTACTCAAGGCGAGCGATAGCTCGTATTCTTCTCATTATTGAAGGTGAGCTCTGGGTCATGGATTTTTTGTTATCAGAGGCAGCATCTCTTGAAGTCCTCATTTCTTGAATAAAGGAAGAGGCGACATTTTGGAATCCTTGTCCCTTGAAAAAGGAATAGGTTAATAGTCGACGTGTTTGCCCTTACAAAATGAACCTTTCTTGACCTCATTCACAGGATGTCTATTTGCCGATTCACTGGATGCTTATTCCTGGCTTCGCAAGATGTTTATTCCTGGCCTCTCACTACCGTTGATCCCAACTATAAGACCTTGTTATTTCAAGGCCAACCTAACCGTAAAACCTCGCCATTTAAAGGCCAATTTATAAGACTTCGATAGATCAAGATCTATTCATGGGATGTTTATTCTCCGCCACGCTAAATGCTTATTCCTGGTTAGAGTCCTCATTCCTTGAACAAAGGAAGAGGCGGTATCTTGAAATCCTCATTCCTTGAACAAAGGAAGAAGCAATATCTCGAAGTTCTCGTTTCTTGAATGAAGGATGAGGTAGTATCTTGAAGTCCTTGTTCCTTGAAAAAAGGAAGAGGCATTATCTTTAAGTCCTTGTTCCTCGAAAAAAGGAAAAGATAAATTGACAGATGCTTATCCCTAGCTTCACGAATAAGACCTCGTCATTCCGAGACCAGTTGATAAAACTCCAATATTTTGAGAGCTATGTGTGGGGTGTTCATTTCCCAGCTCGCCAGATGATTATCCATGGCTTCGTGAGTCTTGAAGCCCTCGTTCCTTGAATAAAGGAAGAGGCCGTATTTTTAGAAGTCATCATTCCTTGAATAAAGGAAGATGCAGTATTTTCCGAAGTCATTGTTCCTTGACTAAAGGAAGAGACAGTCATTGTTCTTTGAATAAAGGAAGAGATGGTATTTTTTAAAATCCTCATTCTTTGAATAAAGAAAGAGGCGATCTCTTGAGGACCTCGTTCCTTAAATAAAGGAAGAGGTAGTCATCATTCCTTGAATAAAGAAATAGGCAAATCACTAGTTGTTTATTCCTAGCCTCACGAGATGGATATTCCTTGCCTCTCACTATCGTTGAGCCTAACTGTAAGACCTCATTATTCTGAGGCCAGTTTATAAGACACCGATAGCACTATTGTTGAGACTAGATGTAAGACCTCATCTATCTGAGGCCCACTTATAAGACTCTGATAGTTTGAGATCTATTCACGAGATGTCTATTTCTCGCCTTGCCAGATGCTTACTCCCAGCTTCGTGAGATTATATTCTTTGCCTCTCACTATCGTTGAGCATAGCTGCAAGACCTCGTCATTCCGAAGCCAACCCAACTCTAAGACCTTACCATTCTAAGATCTGTTTATAAGACTTCAATAGTTTGAGAGCTATTCACGGAATGTTTATTTCCCACCACGCCAGATGCTTATTCCTGGTTGGAGACCTCATTCCTTGAATAAAGGAAGAGGTGACATTATCTTGGAGTCCTCATTCAGGAAACAAAGTTCGCAACCTAAAAAATTAAATTTTCACAAGTACAAAAATAATAAAAAAGAAACTCCTATTGAGAAAACTCAAAGGAAAAGCCTCTTCATAGATGATATGTCCCTATGAAAAGACGCATGAGCACTTCGACGAGGAGTTGGATCCTAAGAAGGACCAAATCTGCACTCGTGAAGTATAGCACATGCCTTTAACAACTAAAGTTGTTAAGGAAGCCTTATTATGGGCGAACCACTCAATCTCATGCTCAGGAAAGTTAAAAATACTCTTATTAAATCAAGCTCATAAAAAAATTATAAAGTACCTCCTATTGACAAAGATCAAAGAGAAACCCTCTCCATAGATGATTCATCCCTATGAAGAGACGCATGTGCACTTCGAAGAGGAGTTGGATTTCAAAAAGGAACACATCTATGCTCGCAAAGTGTGGCACATGCCTTGAACAACTAAAGTTGTTAAGGGAGCTTTAGCATGGGCGAATGACTCAACCCTATGCTTAGGAAAAGAAAGGCAAGCGAACTGCCTATACTTGTACAAATTATAAATAAAGTCAGACTAAAGTCCGAAGTGATAAAGAGCCTCAATTCATAAACATTGATGTGCATACATTCAAAAACTTATAAAGGTACACAACTCAAACTTGGCAGATTATTGTGATAATAGTATCTTAATATCATTAAATTATTACTGCTAGTATATGCATTACATTATTGTTGCTGAATATGTACTTTATATCATTGCTAGCAGGTTATGACGCATATTATATCTCAGAGAAATTTAAAATGTTATTATTCACTTTATCGTCATGAGTAATTTGAGGGGCAAATGGACCCCAAGTTTATTTGGTATGTGTCGTGGATATATTGTATTGTATTACAGAATTGATTTAGTCTATATTATAGAGGATATGCTATCGATATTTCGACAAATTATATGCAGCATCTATCTTTTGAGGCAATTCGTATGCCATCGCTTATTCAGGCTACCACGCATATTTTCTAAAGCAGTTCGTAAGTCCTTACTTATTCAAGCTGCTTATATTTTCGATGCAGTTTGAAAGCCATCACTTATTCAGGCTGCCACACATATTTTCTGAGGTAGTTCATAAGTCCTCACTTATCCGAACTGTTTATATTTTTGAGGCATCGTAAGCTATCGCTTATTCAGGCTAGCACACATATTTTCTGAAGTAAATCGTAAGTCCTAATTTATTGAAGCTCATATTTTTTAGGCAATTCTTAAGTCTTTGTTTATCGGAGTTACTTACATTTTTTAGGCAATCTATAAGACCTCACCTACTGACATCTTATATTTCGAAGTCCAACCTGCACATGAATGTACGACTCAGACTTGGGAGATCTTTTGTCCGACCATTAACTTGATCGTCGGAGTGCAAACGGTCACCGAACCTTTTTTTCTTGATCGGCGGTCTTTGCCTCCTAAAGGGGTGTTTAGTGTGTAGGTGATGTCCGCATGGAGGGGACGTGGCGGGAATTCTGTTGGCACATTTTTTGGGGTCAACAAGTAGTACACTGTTAAGCGGCATAATTTTTAGCTTAAGAAATATTTCTTTTAATACTTGAGGCTGAGGCTATTTAATGATTTATCTCCCGTTTGGCCTCATTAAAATTTTGATATCTCTATCTTCTTTTCAACCACGTATGCTCTAACCACATTTTCTCTATCTTCTTTTTTCATTTTTTTAGTAAAAAAGGGTATTTAGTGGTGGTGGGAATCAAGGGGACATTGTGATGGGGATATGAAATCTTGTGGTTGTAAGGGTTGGTGGAGAATACAACAATCGTAGGTGGAGGTGGAGGATGAGGGACGAAGGGGCAAAGAAAAAGAAGAAGAATGTGGGCATTTTTTTATTCTTGTGTACAGATAGAGAAAGTGGAGTAAATGTAGAGCTATGTGTGATATGAATAGGGTTTGTTGTAGGGACTGTGATCTCACATTACACCTTCACTCTGTGTGAAAAGGTAGAAACAATAGAACGAGAAAGTGTGAAGAATAGAGTGATGATGGAGAAGAGAAGACTATTGTTTTCATGAATGGATGAAACTAAATTAATGAGTAAAAATAATTAATTCTCTTAATGACGTGTTTGACTGCATGGTAAAATGTGAAATTTACGCAGTTCGACCTTAACAATAACTAGAGGGGGTGAATAGGTATTATATGCGGAATTAAAAATATTAATTAATTAGCAACAAGTCACCAATTAATTATTTCTAGATGGTTATTCAATCAAGCCAATTTAATCATATATTTAAATACCGTAGTTCATGTAATCATTAAGCAAAGCAGTAAAAATACAAGAATGATCACGAAGAAACCCCAATTAGGTAAAATTTCGAGCACTTGACAGTCAACAATCCACTATAAACAATTCGTGACTTATAGTCCACAAGACTAAACGACGACACGTAATAACTGATCTCCTGACTGTAATTTCTACAGCTCTCTTGAATTTCATGCTCCTGCACAAATTCTCGCTACAATTTCCAAAACTCTCCTGGATTCTGCCCTCCTGCATTAACTCCTAACTTTGTGGAATGGTTTATCTCATGTGAAACTCGAAGAATAGACCGTTCTTCACCAACTGGAACTCCAGTTACCTTCCCCGATCTTCAGTAACTCTGACAGATATGTAGGAAGAAGTGGTTTGGTATTTTGATTAGCAATCTAATGTTTTTCGCCACCAAGAATAGTATATCAAAAAACGCAAAAGTTGAAAGTTTCAAAGATGAAGAGAATATGAAAGAGTAATGTTTGCTCAATGTTCAACCTTAAGAAAATCTCGTTCTGAGGTTGTTAGATATTTATAGGTAGGGTAGAAAATAGATGGGTCGGGAAAAAAGCATTTAAAATGCGAAATAAAAATCCCCATATAACCCTGTCGCTCGAGCGAGAGCTCAGTGACGGTGAGCGATAGGTTGTCGCTCGAGCGAAGAAGGCACGACAGTCTAGCAATGCAATTTCTGTTTTTATAGATTGAACCAACCCTTAGCGACAGTCTAGCGAAAATTCGCGTGGTTTTCCTCCTTGTTTTAAACTCGAAACTAGACCTATTTAAATAACTTTTAAACAAATTGCACATTACTCCTTAAACTTTTACACTCTATCAATTTAAGTCATTTTGTTCACAGAATTTGTCAATTATGAAATTAACTAAAACCTAACAAACTCTCTCTATGGCATTCTATGACAAAACACTAATCTATATTAAGGCATTAATAAAATTAAAGTTACAGATTTAAAACAATGACACAACCTAAACTACAAAATGTCTTTAAAAAACTCTGCAGTACCTGTTTCCTGAAACAGATAACTCAAATATCATTGTAAAATGTGTGGAAAACAGGATCAAAGATAATCACAGTTCAATTGTAGGTGTCATTTAAGCAATTATAACTCAAATAACATATTTTTCAGTTTTAAATCACAAGCTAAAATAAGACACAGTATCAATGCAACCCAACATATCAAAACGAAACATTGATATTGTAAAAATATCAAAAACTTAATTTAGCGAAACTGAACTCAAAAAAATATGCATGTGCTCTCCCTAACTGCAAACTCTCAATGTGTTTAAGCAATAGGTAAATATATCTGTCTCACCCCCAACAACCCCTCAGACATACATTGTAAATCATAAAATGCAAGTTAAAAAATATTATATCAATTTTATGTATAGCAAAACTTGATTACATCCAGATTTAGAAAAATCATACACAGCATGTAAGCACAAAAATCTAGATACAGGCTCCTCCAATCAACAAAACTATACAAAAATTCCTATCTACTCCCCATTTTGTCACATAATGACAATGGGTAAGCCTATATCTGTGAAGCACCAGTAGCAACATCAGCATTGTCGAAGTTTGTCCTCTCTTCTGAAGCATCATCCCAATGGAAACGAATCCGAAATATTCTCTGCCATCATATGAGCCTACTGCTCAAGAAGCACAGTCATTTGTCCCAAAAGAGCAATCGCCAGGTTGATGGGAGCAGACGCCCAAGGAACAGACTCGAAAAGAGGAGGAACCGAAAAAGAAGAAGGAATATCGGTGGACTCCGGAGTAGAAGAAAAAGAATGAAAATCAGAAGAGTCAAAAGAAATTAGGTCGTCGATGGGATCGGCCGGCACAGTCGGATCAACATGTGGTTGTGCAAGCTCGAAAAAGCATGTAACCTGCTCTGAGCGATAGTGGTATAGATAATCGACAGAGAAATCTGTCGAAGAACCCCTTCAGTGAAGTGAGCTCTTAAGGCAGTGACTAACTTATAGAAAAGGCAAGCGTAAGGTAGCCTAACCCGAGTCCTCGTGGTCCTGAATACCCTCAAGATCTGATGGCATATAAAAGAAGATAGATCGATAGAATCGCCATGCAGCAGGCATACAAGAATCGAGCCTTCTCCATAGCCAATGAAGAATTATGAAAAACCAGACATAGATTTGTGCATACAATGCGCAACAAAATATGTGAGTCGGTGGCTAAAGATCCAGTGCGCATCGCACCTGAACAACCCTCCACTGGTGTGTTGAGCACCGTAGAATGGATTAGCGTGCCCAATGGAAGAGAATCAAGAGTCAAATAGGGAAAGAGAGGGTGGATGACTCGAAATATGAATCGGGCTAGATAGGACGTCCGGAGTAATCTTAAAAGCCCAACCCCGGAGAAAAACCCTAAAGGATGAGCCACTAACATCATAGATGTTAGCGTAAAACTCCTGAACTAACAGACTAGAAGGGGGCGTCAACTCAACTAAAAGTGGATCCAAACCTCGAGAAGTGAAGATAGCTGCGAGGTCACGGGGATAGGTCACACATGATGACCTCGTGCTCAAAAATTATGGGACGTAGAGAGAACTGTAACCTAAAAACATCCTCGGCCACAGCAAAAATTAATCTAATTCGACTAAACGAAGTCGAAGTACTAGGAGTAGATGGAGTGGTGCGTGCTCTCTTGGATGGCATCTGAAAGAATTGAATCAAAAACTCATAAAAACCTCAATAAAAGACAAATGAACTCATGATATGCATGGCATGCATGAATGTACGCAAAACAAGTTAAGGAAAATGACATGCAACATGCCCAATCGTGAATGCATAACGACATGCAGTGATTCCTAGACGTAAGTGATGTGAAGACATAACACGTGCCATGGTGTCTAGACGCGCTCAAAAAGTGCTGGACACAGAGAGAACTATGACCCAAAAACACCCTGGGCCATAGTAGAATTGAACCTAGTTCGACTAAACGAAGTCGAAGTACTAGGAGTATGGAGCANTAAGAGGTCGAAGTACTAGGATTAGAGCGTGCTCTCTTGGGTGGCATCTGAAAGAATTGAATCAAAAATTCATTAAAACTTCAATTTAAGACAAATTAACTCATGATATGCATGGCATGCATGAATGTACGCAAAACAAGTTAAGGAAAATGACATGCAACATGCCCAATCGTGAATGCATAACGACATGCAGTGATTCCTAGACGTAAGTGATGTGAAGACATAACACGTGCCATGGTGTCTAGACGCGCTCAAAAAGTGCTGGACACAGAGAGAACTATGACCCAAAAACACCCTGGGCCATAGTAGAATTGAACCTAGTTCGACTAAACGAAGTCGAAGTACTAGGAGTATGGAGCAGTGCGTGCTCTCTTGAACGGCACCTGAAAGAATTGAATTACAAACTCATTAAAACCTCGATAAAAGACAAATGAACTCATGATATGCATGGCATACATGAATGTACGCAAAATGAGGCAAGGACAACGTGCCCAATCGTGAATGCATGACGACATGCAGTGATTCCTAGACGTAAGTGACGTGAAAACATGACACGTGCCATGGTGTCTAGAAGTAGGGACGTGATGTCATGATGAAGTGACGTGACGTCATGACGTACGGTGGCAAACCAAGCACACGATGTCAACACAAACCAATCACAATCCACCTCAATCCACCTGAAACCAAAATCAAGCTGAAGCAACCGTACTCACAAAAACGTGTTCCAACGAGATGCTGGTGACACCTCAATTGATAGAAATAGCACTAAGAATTCAAAAATTTAGAAAAATAGCATTTTTTTTCAAGCTAAATCACACGTTAATATAAACATCTCAAGCTCTCGACACTTCGATAATTAAAATCAAGCATGCAATCACAAGTTGAGCAATATTAAGAAGACTTTCATATGTACTCAGTTAAGTTCAAAATGGAGTAAGGTATATAAATGACTCATGCATGTAATGTGCTACTATTTTCTCGTAAAATGACTCCAAACCTTAAATTTGTGAGAAAGAACATGCAAATATCATTGTTAAATAAGTATGATCCCTACAGATGAAAGTCAAATCCGAATAAATTTTAGGACCTAAAAATAAGCTCAATTATATGATAAATTTTCTTTTCTCTCCTAAATTTGAGCATATTTTACTTTTTTTATCGATTTCTCGTAAATAACATCTGTGTAGGCTCTGTCCATTAAGAGACTAAATTGACCCATGTAACGAGTTTTAGGCTAATTAACCCAAGTCAAATAACCATAGGCATCAGGTTACGAGAAACCCCTTGGGCTTAATTACTCGAATCAAATATGCTTCAAACAGAGTACAGGATGAACCAAGTAAGCACTCAAGATTTTTTTTTTCTTATAAATGCAACAATGCAGGGAAACTATCACGAGCTAAGGTCATCTAAATGTAGGTCAATTCATATTCGAGGTCACCCTACTAACACGTGACTGTTATCCCAAATCTCACACACTCGATTCAAATTCATTCACAAGATCATAGTATGTGTAGTGCAGAAGTTTACATGACGACACATATACTCAATACTCCAAGTTAAACCGAACCAGGCAACGGAAATAACAATGTAAAACATATAATTGCTTACTTGGTCACAATGTAAAATAGATAATTGCTTACTTGGTCATACATAACATTAAGAGTACGACCATTTTCACGACCTTCGAGGTCACTTCTCTTAGCCCAAACTTTCCTAGAAGCGGAAGATGATTGAGTTAACCGAGTCATCATCTAAGTTAAGTTGCTGACTTGATTGGCAAGAAAGTCACCTTGCTAGTAAACTCCAAATTCTTACTTCTAGTCACACGGTTACGACGCCTAGGTCTAATGTGTCGTCCCAGTGCACCACAATGGTGGTAAGTGGGAATGAACCTACACTACAACAAAACTGTGATTTCACGACAAGATTTTTTGCGACATACAAAAAGTTGTTGCAATAAGTGATTTAACGCGACAGATTTTTAAAGTTTGTCGCGAAGAATGTAATGAAAAAAATGAGTACCAAAAAATATAAGGCGACATAAAAGTTGTCGTGAAATGTGAGAAATTACGACAAACAATAAAGGATGTAGCCAAAAATATGAGGGAAGCAAGGCGCCAAAATATTTTTGGTGGGAAACTTATAGCGATAAACTTTTATTTTCTTTCAACAAAGTGCTTGTGATGCAATATGGTCTACTTTTGCGATATAAAATATTTGTTGCTAAAAATTCTATAGTTGGAGGAAAAAATCGATACAAGAAAAACTGTTTTTTGCAACGGATAAAAAATGTTGTCATAGGTCTTTCACAATGCTCACCCATATGTTGTAGGCTTTAATATTGTCGTAGAATAGAATAATACGACAACATGCAATGTTCATTGTCAAATGTCTCAAATGCACGCTTTTGTTAAATTTTTGAGCGTATTTCGTCCATTGCTTTTATTACATTTTGCAACATTCTTTTCTTGTTGTGTTAACTTCTTTTTGCAATGTTCTTTTATTTTTTGCATTAAGTGTTTATTTTTCTTCTAGATGACATTTTATTACGTAATATTTTTTTTTAAAAAAAAACTTTAAATATTTTCTACTAGCAAGGTTTAACATTATTATCTTGGTGTAATTATATGTTGCATTATATTGTTGTTTTTCTGTTGCAGAGATATGTATAATTTTCTTGAACTTATATTCGTTGTGTTCTTTTTCTTCTATTTTGGCTTTTTAAATGTTGGTGTACAATGTACATGTACCTGAGCAATTCCTTGTTGCCTGAGTTTTCTCAATAGACTAAACTGGACGGTGGGGTGCTTTTGACAAGTAATCTTCTAAAGATCCTAACTTCTGCTTTGGAATTTTCTTTCCGTAAATTTGATTCCTTTAATTCTTGTAATTATGTATACTACTTCTCTTATTTGCTGAAAAGATATGATCTCTAAGGTTCTATTGGTTACTTTTTCTCATGAATTAAAATTTTGTTGTTTGTTATTTTTAAATTTCAGATTGTATTCTTTTAGATTTATTTTTCATTTTAGTTTGGAATTGGATTTTTTCGTTAGTGATTGTTATGGTTTTTTTCATTCATTTGATGATTTTTTTTTATTTTTTTTTTTGTTAGTCATTCCCTCCATCTTAAAATTTTTAGTTCCCGCTTAAAATCTCAAAAATTTCATTTTCCCCCTTTCTAAACAATTCTCAATTTATACCAGTATTCTAAATGGCGCGCCTTGGCGTGAGGCGTGGCCAAAACGCCAAGTCAAGTGGGTTAGCTTTTTATTTAGCAGTCAACGACAATT